>OX596031.1:6894538-7174538 GCA_951394125.1 Epistrophe eligans | reverse complement strand
TTGTAAAATTTGATGAAATAATTTGGTCTATACCAAAATAACACAAAATTAACTGAGGATTACAAAAATTATTTTTCAAATACTCTGTTTTATATTGCATTAAAGCTTATGTGCAATCAATTAAGCCACATTTAAATTTAGGCTGAAAACAAACGGGATCAGACAAAACTTTTTTTTTGAACTTGATTTTTGATTGGCACAAATATCTTCCAAAGAAAAAATAGAAAGAAAATTATAAAAAAACAATTTCTAAGCTTAAAAAAATATCGCTTATTGCCAAAAAATGCATTTTTTTCATGAAGGTGATTTCAGAGTATATATATATTCGATATATTCCGTAATCATTTTAGGATGTCGAGATCCACGTTCAATGTAAGCTTCTCTGATTATTATACAATATACAAAATTAAAATGTTAATTTCCATAGTTCCATAAAACAAACATTCTTTACAAGTCAGTGCCGCTTCGTCCTTCTTGGTGACTGTAAAATTAGTTTTATAAATTCCCGCTCTCTCTGCAGCCAAAAAAATCCAGCTGCACAATCTGCCCGACGCTGACGTTTATGAACGGTAGGTACTGCAGTTGGGCGAGGTTAGTTCGATCGAAAATCTGACTTTATGAACGCAGATAATGCAGTTCTTAGTTAGACTGACGATTATGAACTCACCCAAACATATTTCGTTGTAGCTGAATCTTAGTTTCTCAGAAACAATATTAGTAAAGCAATAATTACTTAGAAACAACAAGTAGATATAAAAAACAGTTAATCAACAAATTTAGGGTCTTTAGCATCTAAATTCTACTACCCACCCCGTTGGGTGGGGGTGGCAATTTTCTATTTTTAAGAAATATGCACTGTAAATTTGCGTTTCCATAATTTTTCGCAATTTCGATCTACCGCCTTTCGGTTGGTAAGTGTTGAAAGAAAAAACTTGTTCTTGCCTATTTTGCAGGAAACTGAAATTTTGGTGTGTTGTATAAGGTACCGTTTTCTTTAAAAAAAAAATCTATGTAGGCTAAGAATATTGACAGAAGCTTAGTATTCCGTACACATCAATCGGACAAAACATTGCTTTAGCACGATCCAAAAACCATTTTAGTATGATTCTAAATTTCACCTTTTATTAAAGGTATTTAACCTTTGTATACCTTTTTAGTATCATATACTAAATTCAAATGACACTTTGACATTTACAAATGTCAAGCAAAGGTGTATTTGCTTAGTTTTTGTTTCACGGACTGTTACTGTTTTAACGGTGTTCAGCTGGTGTTTATTAAAGAAAAGAGAAAGGGTATCATAATAGTTAAAAAATATTTAAAACTATATTTTTTAGTAAGTACAGTTGCATCTGAAGATACATATGTACATACATACGTATGCATGTATATAGAGTTAGAGAAGTTAGCAGTCAAACATTATATCCACTGCCTTATTACCACCCACATAGTGGTCATCGCTAAACCTTGTTGCACCACCACTGTACTGAGGGAGTAGGTGTATTCCACACCCTTTTTTAAAAATTTGTTTCTACTTCGCACATAATATACTCGTATATACAAGCTACTTTTTTACTCTTATGATATTATGTGCGTTCCTTTACTTTCAAACTCTGTATTTTCGGTCTATTTTATTTTTTTTTTATATAAACTTTGACAGACTTTTGTGTAGCTTTGGGAATAAAATCTTATTTTAT
Source organism: Epistrophe eligans (assembly GCA_951394125.1). NCBI lineage: Eukaryota > Metazoa > Arthropoda > Insecta > Diptera > Syrphidae > Epistrophe > Epistrophe eligans. The sequence continues at coordinate 7,172,844 of OX596031.1, read as the reverse complement.
TGATTTCTTTCTAAATATTATCTAGTAGATTTCATATGTTGTAATTAAACTCTAAAATTCACAGCTACATATAAGTTTTCTTTGGCCCTTTGGGTTGCTATTTGTGAGCATAGCAAACGAATTAAGATATATAAATATCTAGTTATGGATTCCCTTGAAAAATTGACACGTCCCACTATGTACCATGACATGCCTTTACAAAAATGAGTAACCCCATACAAATTAGTTAAATACAGCAAAAACGAATCCATCAATTAATTCTTTATCTCTAGCTAATAATACACACATAATATTTTTAGAAGGGTGCTGCTGTAGCCAAAGCAGGGGACTAGGTATACATTCATATATACATATATAATCATTCTTTTTATTTATGTTTTTATGTATACAACAATATGTAATCAAAAGGCAAAAAAAACGGGTAACAAAGAGATGCAGATAATCAATAAAACTCAATTCAAAGCAATTATTTTACAGAGTTTTTTATTTTCATATGTGTAAAGTATAGAAGTGTGTTCTCTCTAAAACTAGGAGAAGAGAAGTGAAAATAATAATCAGCAAAGAAAAAGTGGTACAAGTTCCAGATCTCTTGCAGTGTGCGCATGTTCGATAAAATAAAAATATAGAAAATAAATGAAGAAAAACGCATTTTGCAAAAAAGATACAGAAAATAGAAAATTTTCAAAAGATAGATATAAGATCGGCAAGAAAAGTACAACGACGGCGTAGAATTCAAGTTGAAAAGAAAATTTTGTATTTAATTCGTAGTAAATGATGAATTAAAACGAAACAACACAATCCAATTGAAATTTCAACGAACAAGAAAAATAAGAGAAGCCTCCAAGACTCAAAAAAAAAAAAAATAATTGCAACGAGGAAGATTTGCTGATGCAGAAAATCAAATAAACCGAGGAAATATCTATAGTTAGTATCTAGTCTTCTCTTGCTTGTAAAGAAAATCGACCAACAAAACAGGTTGAACAACATTGCAAAGTTAACGTCTGACAAAGAAACACAGAAGGAAGTTTCAGCGCCTGGAGAGCTGTTGTGTGATTTGTGCTCTGAGCTGTGGTGCTGGGGCATTGCTGGTACTCGCTATGTTCTTACGTCACCAGTAAATACTGAATTTTTCTTTGACAAAAGTACCTATGAATATTATAAACTTAAACTCATTCTCCTATAAGTGCTTCATCTCTGCTGAAAAATGAAAAGATAGTTAAGATTTAAAGTGAAATTAAATCTATTTAACCGAGTGAAATCAAAAAAAATAGTAGGATACATAAGGAGGAACAGAAGTAGTGAAGATTAATGAAAGAAACAAAATCGAAAGAAGAAATGCGAAGAGAATTTTCAAATATAAATATTTTTTTTTTTGTGCGAAAAAGTATGACAGGAGGAAAAACCTTAGTCATGCGTGCCAGCCATGAAATGTTTTTTTTACATTTATTGACATTTACAAGATATTATGCTTCTGAGAAGAGGTGGGATTTTTTGTTTGATTACTCCAGGTTAAATAGTCAATATGTGGGCTTAAATATATTATTTCTATTAAAATACCATATCGTTAATAAATAAGCAACTAATAAAACAAATCATGTATTTGCTATGCAACCCTTAGTTCCCTGAAATATATTTCTTGGCGATCAAAAGAAATCATTACATTAACAGCAACAGAAGCAAGCTTAAAAAAAAAAGGAAATAGAATTTCTTTTATAGTTATTATCTCTTCGAATGTAACAAACAATTCAAAATAATATTTTAAATACATAGTGTTAAAATCGCAAGCACTACGAAAGCCGTTTCCAGATTCTGCCACTTACCAACTACTGATTGAAATATTTGTCTACTTTTTCTTAAATTAAAGATACTTGTTCCATCAATGAATACAAGTTTTACCAAAATAAATAAAAGTCCCTATTGCTGTTGCCGATTCTTGTTCGATAATAATCGTCAAAAAAATAGCTATTGTGCTGTCAATTCCGGTTGATAACTGTGGAAGTGGATTTTCCATTAACTTTGTTAGCAGAGCCATTTTTGTGTTTGACAAGGGCTGAGCTGGAGTGAAAATAAATTTTTATTAAAAACGCAATAAGTTTAGGGAGATTGTTATTGAAGTATGTTCGAGAACAAGAAAAATATAAATAGGGAAATATCTATCAGCCCTCCTATTCTAATATAGAATAAATGTGCCATGGTAAAATTTATTTTTTTCTCAATTTCAAAATGCTAGAATGTTCGTTTTCTTCTAAATGTGTCCACTTATAACATAATATTCTCCAGACTTAGAACCCCTAAGACAATATTTCATTTAGTAGTCATTTTTTTAATATTTTTGTTTTCGAAAATTGACTACCTATTTGATTTAAAATAACTCGCGAAAAAAACAGTCTGGTAAAAATCAGTTTACCAAACGTCTGGAACATATAATTCACAACTGGCAAATTTTAGTTCCCATTGTTGATCAAGTTACACAAAGTCGATTCTGTAATCAAAAATCCCTTCCTATCCACAAACTATTTCTTCTAACAAGTGCCGTGCAATCCAGTTTTAATTTAAAAGTTCTTAAATTAGTCTATTAAAATGTTAAAAAATGTTGGTCGAACCTTTGCAATTGAGTGTTAAACACGATTTTTTGGGTTGAAAGTCCCCATTTGGTGCCATTTTGGAAAAAGTGTCTCAAGAACTTTTCTGTGCTGGCTTGAGAATTATAAAACTCAAAAAATAAATGTTACACATTTTGTAGAGAATCACAATTTTATCGGTAAAAATTAAAAAAAAAGAATCTCGAATGCAAAAATCTAGAATTAATATACTAATTTTTGAGACAATGGTTACAATTCTCGCGCGCGAATTAAACATTAAAAATTATTTAAATGAAAGTAAACGAAATTGTAACAAATAAAGGATTTATTGAAATCGTTTTTGTTATAGGTACATATTTATAACCTTTTTTTGTAAATTTTTACATTTTTGTTGTTTTTTCATATTTTTTAATTTAATGAATTGTTTGTTTTTTTGTTTTTTTTTTTTTAAATATTGATTGTTATTGATCAGCCCAGAAAAAAAAAATTTAATAAACTGAATTAAACTCCTTAAATAGGTAAAAAAAAAATCTCGAATAACTTTTTTTTCGAGATTTTTTAAGTCTTTCGAGGGTCTTAAAGGCATTCTAGATTTTTGTGCATTCGAAATTCATTCTAGATAACGTTATTAATTCATAACTGTGTCTTTATTGTGTCTTTATTATTTGTACAGTTAAACTAAGAAAATCTTTTTTGAGGAATCGTGATGGGTAGGTACATACATATGTATATAACATAAAACTGTAATTTTTTAATTTTTGAAATTATGTAGATTTAATTATGATTTTTTTTAAAATGAGGCATTCATTCCTACATTTGTACATAATGAAAGGCCTCAAAATATAATCATGTAGACCACCCTTTTCAAGTCATTATCTATGCTTTTAAAAAGCACAAAAATGTAATCTAAGGTGTGGGCTTCAAGGTAGGGTGTGTATTCTTATATTTCTGATTAAAATATGGAATTAACAATAGCAGTAGGTACCTCAAACTGATATGAGCACAAACTATAAAAAATATTTCAATAGTTTATTCTAGAAGTTCATCTTCAATAAAAAAAATATTCAAGCGAAAGTTAAAATGAAAAAATCTTCTAACCTCAACTATTTAGTTTTGCGCCTTTGCAAATATACCGTCATGCGTAGTTTTTATTATTCCTTTTTTTCATTTGCTTATCCATTTGAATTTGCAAATATAACAATATCAAAACAGAAAATGGTTGTCCTCCCGGAGTTTGAACGCTTAAATGTGTGAGCTGTATAGCAGCAGCCATACAAACAACATTCAGACTACGAAAAACAGAACACAGAATAAAATGGCAAAAGACTACACATTTTCATTAGTACAACAAAAAAAAAAATGGAAAAAAAGTGTACTGAACATGACCAAAGACTACGTACGTTCGTACGAACTTCGTCGTCGTCGTTGTTGTCGGTGCACACAGTGCATTCACTTTAGGTATACCTACATGAATAAAAAAAAAAGAATTGCAAAAATATGAACGTATATAAAAATACACACGAAAGCAACAGCAATATAATGCAGCAGCGGCAACGTCGATGACAACGAATAGCATTGGACACAAATTTGAATAAAGTTCATAGCGCAAAAGACGACCACGACATAAGTGCAATGTACAAAGCTAGGAAAAGGCTAGAAAAGCACCAACATTTTTGTTTTCAGGGTACCTACTTTTTGTACTAACCAACTATACATCCATATCCATAAACTCGTTCGTGTGAGTACAACAAAACAGAGAAGAATATATAGATTGGGGTTTCAGAGGGATCAATTCTTTAGGAAGTGTTCCTCTGTGCTAACGATTGCCAAGTAACAGCTTTTTTCCATTGTTTTAGTAAACAATGCCTATAAAAATTTAAAGGGTATGCCTGAGTCCAACAATCGTCTATACAATCACACGCAGCACACCCCTTCTTCATCATCGTCATTATTATATAACCACTCACATCTCGAGCGTTGTAAAGAAATTTTTTGTATACATAGCCTAAATTAAATTTTTAAATTAAATGCCAAAGCCGCAAAAAAAAAAAACCGTCACCATGCTCATCGAGATCGAATTAAAGAATAAACATTAGAAACAGCTATAGCAAACAACAAAAATCATTAAACAGTACCCTGAAGCTTGAGATGAAACATGGAATAAAAGACGAACGGGTTTTCGTGACATACTGGCGATTTTTGAGATAATAATGTGAATACTGCAATCATGTTTCCGGTTCTTGTTTCATTTGAAAATGAAAGTTTTTGAATTGATTTGTTGTGTAGCAAGTACCTACTAAGCATTTGAAATCATAGTGTTGTGCGCAATAAAGACTCTTTGATGATATATTTCTGTTGTTCCAAGTTCCCACTTTATAAATTTATATTTTTATATTTAGAAAAAAATCTGAAAATTGTTTTTCCTAAAAAAATGAATCCCCCACACTGTCTATCAATACCACGGTTCTTTAAATATGTTTTAATTTGTCATTTGTAACGATCAAACTTTTTGTGTTCGTTTTAAAACAAGTCAATGTTGTTTAGTTTCAGTGAGTCTCGATTAGAACACCATTAACTAAATAAATAAGCGAAAAAATCACTCAAAGGCAGAATTTTCTGTCGAAATTCATAGTATGCCTCTTTGGTAACTTAAATTTTCACCAATAATGATATTTTTCTCCTATGAGTTTTGATAACAAATTCGCATTACAGTAGACCATAGAGACCATAGTATCTGGAAGAGATTATAATAAATTTATTAGTAACTAAGGCAGAACTGAGAAAAACAAAAAACGACGATTGACATCCATTGGGAGCACTGTTTTGGTATTCTAGTTCAAATTGAGCAATTGTCATACGAATCGAACAAGACGGATCATGAATTTTTCTGTTTCTGGTCTATGCTAATTGAGGTGGGCGTGATTGAATGTTTTTTTTTTTTAATTTGCAATAAGGTGACTCTTGTTGATGAGGTTTATTGCCAAAAAAATTTTCATTGTATCATTTAAAATTATAAATTTAGGAAAAGAGAGGTAAATTGAGGTAGGCGCAAAACATAATGTGACATAGCATCGTCACATTTCTTTGGGTGACTTATTATCTAACAAAGTTCATTTTAATAAATATTAAAAATAAAAATAAAGACAATTTGTCACAATCTTATCTTATTATAGCATTAAGTGTGTCGGTAAAAATATTTTTTGAGCATTAAGTACTAATTGCAATATAAAATATTATGTTATCAATTTTAAATATGTAGGTATTAATTGTGCAAATGTCAGATACATTGTCTTTCTAGACATTTCTTATTAAGACGATCTTCAACGAGGACTATCTGTCATAGATTTTGTAAATTATAATTCATTTTCTTTTTAATTTTTAATCTACAAGAATTCTTCATCATTATGCACATATTTTTTTAAGCAATTTATCAAGAAAAATAAATTAAATTTTAGATACATATATAAAGTTGCAGTTAGTTCATGTGGGTTCTTTATATATCCCTTAAACTTTTTCAACACAAACGCGATGCAGATTGTATTTTTTTTAATAATAATTTCTTTTTTGAAATGGATATTTCAACAAATTTGAGCTGACTGAGCAAAATGTGTTTTTTCGGTGGGATTCGATGAAAAAAAAAGGATTCGAGGATAATAAAACATATTCGACAAATAACGGAAAGCACAAAAAAGAAAGGATTAATTCTGCAAATTTACTAACCCCAGTAATTTAGCCAATTCATATTTGTACGAGGGAATAGCTGACTTTTAAAATCCACCAGTGCAAGATTTACATAATTTGAAAAACTCACTTTTCATGGAAAAGGTAGATTAAAATAGTAAAAAATAGCGAGCGGTTGGGTGAAAAGAAATGTGTTCTTAAATTTATACCTTTCCTTGGATAAATGATTGCAATTTAGTGAATCTGTGCGGAACACTTTAGAACAGGATTTTCTACACTGCTGTACAACAGCTGAATGGAAATAATTTATTTTTCTTAGAAAAATTGTTTATATATAACTTCTTGTGACGCTTAAGCCGAAACCACACCTATCTCGTGTGTTGTGTTGATGTTGATGAATGATGTGTTGTGTCGCTGACTGTGCACAATACTCAGAATTTTGTCTTGCAAACTTTCATTTTTTGTTTCGCTATTTCCTTATTCTTTTCCCCGAACACTCTCTTATCTTTTCCACTGAAAAATATGTCTCCGACACAGCGTGGTAAGATTGATTCCGACACAACACACCACAACACATCACACGAGACAAATATGGCTCTACGCATATTAAATACATTGAAGCTACACACGACTCCACAAGACACCACACGAGATAAATGTGGATCCGGCTTTATTCTTGCGTTTGAATAATCAATAGTAAATTATCAATTATCATGGTTGTCAAAAAACCTCCTAGATGCCCCATTGTCTCTTGATAGATTGGATCTTCTTTACATTTTGTTGCCATAACCACTCGGAAGATCCTTTCAAGTCGTTTTCAAAAGGACTAGGTGCGTAGGTACCTTCCTATTGTATTTTTAAAGTAAAAAACGATAAAATATTAACCGCAAAGTCCATAAATCATAAAATTAAATAAAAACAAAAGTTTTTTTCTTATTTGCACCTTAAGTGACTTTGCCAATTTTAATTTAATATATTAAAGTAAAACAAACACTTATTTACTTATATATTTGTTTTTCAATTCAGGGTTGTAGTTAAATAACCTTTCCCGTTTATATCAAACTCGGGTAATCATTAGATAAGAACTAAAAAGTTATTTGCAGGACAATGGAACACACCCACATATTAATTTTGTGCTACGATCTTAATATGCCTTAATATTTTTTCAACAACTTTTATAAAACTGAGCTTTTTTCCTATGTGTTTTGACAGAAAATTCTGCAAATTCCCAAGAAATTTCACGTTACCAAACAGACCTAATTTTAGAACATTTGTCATGTATGTCGCCCCTTAAACAATAATCTATTAGAATTTTTTTTAAAGTACTAGACCGCGATCAATTTCTGACATTTCCTCACCGGGCAGGGTATTTTGTTTATCAAATACCTACTATTTTTTCGTAGGTACTGTCAATTTAAATGATCACTTTAAATAAGCTAATCTACTGTTCAGCTTTTTTGCACAAAAACAGAAAGCGAACAAAATCGTCCAGGGCTTTTGACGTGGCTAAGATGACGATAGCAGCAACCTTTTTATTTTACATTGCATTCAAGTTCTTTATTTTTAAATAAATAAATAGTAGTCGTCCGGATATTATCACATACCTATCTCATTATTAGTTTTGTGGCCTGTGTTGATAGGTATACCGTACCGACCCGAATAAATCCCAGATTCTCTTTTACAGACCCATCAGCGATGAGCAATAAACTTAGATAAAGGCACTAATAAGTTTACTGACTATTGCTATACACATACAAATAAATAAATAAAAATAGTTCACAATAAAAAGGAAAATTGAAGAAATAAAATAAAATATTGGATACAGAGATCCAAGACCAAGTGAGCTGGGGGCATAATCAGGGCCAAGCTGCGAGTACAAAGTATACCAAGCACTAAGCAGCAGCACTAACAGTAGCAACGAGTGCAAATCAAAGCGCACCGAAATCCCCCCAGATGAATACAGACCAGTAGAAAAAAATATATACAGATAAATAAAACTCTCGAGAGCAAAATAAACCAAGCAAGAAGCAAATTGCAGCAAAGCAAACCAAAAAAGCAACCCAAAATCCAATAGAAATTGAGAAGTAAAAAAGTTGAGGTTATAAAAAAAAACGTTAAAAAGAAAAGGGAAAAAACAAGAACAAGGTATATTCGCGCACATGCCAAAACTGTCTTCTCAGGTCAGTGAAAAAGAGATAGATTGACGAAATAAATATAAGTAGAAAATTAAAGACGAGCGAGTCCGAATGCTTCACACAAGAAATCATATACTTTTTCCTCTTCTATCTTCTTCTTCTTATTAAAATTTTGTGCAGCCAACTTCACACCGATGGAATTTTTTAATGCGGAATAAACGAGAGAATGCGAAAATAAGAAAAAATACAAATTTAGACCGCAAAGACAGAAACTTAAATTAGACTGGCTCTTTCTAGCCCATCGAACAGAGTACACATAATTATAAACTTTAAATTAAAAATGGCTGCCACATCTTAATACGTATAAAATACGTATACGTATACGAGTCCATTATTGTGTTCTTTCCATGCGCAGGCAATACTTGCATGTTTTTCTTTCAATTACACAACTACATTTAAATCGAAACTACTTTTTTCTTCGTTCAGAATTTTTTCCCCACATTAAATATGGCGACGAGAAAAATAAAAATGGCTACAATACAAAATTTTTCTGAAAAATCGCGCAAAACGTCAATTTTAGGCAAATATATACTATAAATTCGATGTCAAATGGAAGCGAGAAGTATTTTCTGCAGGAAAATGTTCACTTAGATGCCCCAATAACGCAACTTTCAAGAAAATGTGCGAAAAAATATGTCAAGGGAAATCTTCAAAATCACGACAATAATTGCAAAGCCCAATAAGTAATGGACATTAATAAGCCCGAATTATATCAATAGCAGGAGGAAAACGTTTTTTGACCCAAACCAACTTATCGTGGCCATTTTCATGTATAAAACTTCTCAATACCTTAAGGATATGCCATGCAAGCCTCCTCATTTACACATAATGCCACAAAAATAAACCCAAAAACTTATTCATTTGTTGTTTCCGATTACACTTGCTAATAGAACAAATAATTTCATTTTGACTTACATTCAATTAGTTCAGCTAAATGCCACCGTTGGTGGGAAAGTTAAAACATTCACAAGGAAAACTTCCCAGAAAATTCCACAATTTTCTTCTTTTCTTCACTGAAAAATATTTATTTTATTTCTTGCATTATTTATTTATTTAATAAAAAACGTTATATATTTTATTTCGGAATTGACGTTGTAGCGTTGCAAAACGTTGACGTAGAATTATAATGGGTGAAGAGAACTTTTTGATTTGAGAATAGAAACACCCGCGACAGTCTGCACTAAAAAAAAAAAAAACTTAGTTGGGTTTGGGTACCAACAGCACAAATGAGAGTACAGAATTTTGTAAGGAAAAATGTCAACAAATTTTATCGAGCTTTTTTAGCGTTTTTCATTTAAATTTATAACAAAATTCAATGTTCACTTGAGAACTGCTTTAATTCACTACAGTTTGTACAATTTTTCAAAATATTTTTATAGAATTCTACCAGAGCAATTCGATGTTGAAAAATCGGACCATTTTCCCAAGTGCCTACAAATTCAATAAATGGCGGCCATTGGAGTGTATTATTTTTTTCCACGATCACCAATACAGCAAATCCAATTAAAGTTGAGAAAAATATATACATTAACGCAGGTATACTATTCGTTAAGTTTTTTTCAACTATTAGAAAAAGATAGCTGAAATATGTGAGTGAGGAGTGCTACTGGATAGATTAGTAAGGATGAGATGGAGGTGAAAACGAGAAGCAAGTTATGACTTTATGGGTTCGATTTTCGTTCTTTCCCTTTCGGGGGAATGTTGGTGAGTATCGAACTCGACGAAAGAGTATGGCAAAATGTTGACATCCGCTTTGGGGGTGTTCGTAGATTATAGTAATGTTTACTTAATTCAAACATAGATTTCGCTCTTAAAATGTTTTTATATTTGTTAGTCACCTATTACACGATGGCTCTTTTCAATATCGTTGTATTATTCCTTTGGGATCATAACTTAAAAGTTTCGTAAACCAATTTTTTGACCAAGTGTTTAGCCAAGCTACTTTAAAAGGAAACAAAAGAAATTTTCTACGACTTTGTTTTTTCGTGTGAAAGACACGAAAATTTTTCAGGGAAATTAAAAAAAAACGTTAAAAATATCTACGGAAAAACTTTTTTCCTCGTGTTCTACTTGGCTGATGTATTTCAGTAGTTTATAGAATTTGATCTAAAAAAATCTTTGTATATTCGCGTGATTCCACAGTTTTGACAAATCAAATCGAAACCAAACTGTTTGGAAACTAAAAGTTGCATGTGCGCGCCTGGCCTAATTGAGAGAGAATGGCTGGTAGGAGTGGTAGGATCCCGAATAAAACTGTTTTACCGGTGTCACTAATCCCCAATGTCGTTTTTTCATCCATTTCCCTCCTGGAGTCTGAAAACCGGAATTTTCATGCTACCAGAGGTTAATGGTGGCGATATCTTAAAATTCCATTCTATATGGGAAAGAGAAAATATTGATTCTAAAAATGAAAATGACAATCGGCTATTTTTTGTCCCTCTCAAAAATAGAATCGCCAAGAGAATACGTTCTCAAACTGCTAAATTTCTGTATCAAAATTGTTGAAGCGCGTCAAAAAATTCATTGTAAAATTTTTTTTGCAACCCCTTTACATTTTATTTTCATTTTTAAAATTCTAAAATTAAAAACTCCGTGCTGGGCGGATCGGCTAGTATTCCATAGTTTTCAATTTCTTTTAATTTTTTTTTATTTTATGAAAATTCATTCATATATCATATTGTATTTATCCATTAGTAAAGCTATAAAATCAGTTTCACCCGACAATTTTATAGTTATGAAAACCATAATTGGAAATCTGAATTGTTACTTTTGCATTCTTAGCTAAAATTGTTGGTTCTAAGGGTTTTTACAAAGAAAACAGGTAACTGAAACATTTATGCCTATACTTTTTATTTTTACCTTTTCATATTTTTTCCGCAAATAATAATTTAAAAAAAAAAAAACAAGATATTTACACACACATCTACTTACATACATAATTAACATTATTTACTCTTATTTACTTATCTCACATAAAACAAAAACTCAGTTGAAGTTTGCAGTGTTCTGATACATGGACGCAATTGCAGGATCCTCTGTTTCATAAATAACCAAAACATCACGGAATTTATCGAGCAACTGCAACAACTGCCATCTCCTCAAATTCTCAAAGTACATTATCTCTTCAAGATGATGTTCGCTCTTAAAATATCCCGCCTGATAGAGTTTCACCATTAGTGACAAATCGTCCACATTGTTTGAGGCTGGGATTCGTTGTATTGCATTGCGGTCTTGAATTTGGAATACGTTCATTAGATCTTTGATTTTCTCTTCGTCTTCAATGGAATCGATACTATCACAATTATCTGTGCTCATTGATGCCGTCATACTAGAAAGGAATCTTAAGCTTCTGTTTCAATAAACGTAGACCAAACTTCTTACCTAAAATTTGATTTATGACTTGAGCTCGGCTGCGCAGCAATATTATCTGAAACTGTCGACCCGGCTACAGAGAATCTATCTTCTGTTATAGAACGTCCACTGATGTTCGGGACTGGAAGGGGCTGACTGGACATACTTAACATGGAACCATCATTTCTAAGAAAATTCTAAGTTAACTACTTTCCATTCCTTATTTTTTCTTTTTTTTTAAGAAACTCACAATTCATCATCGCTAGCCTGACCAAGACTACTTCGTGGAATCTCATCGTCCAGAACTTCATCAATATCCTGCTCCGTGTCATCATCCCGTCTTACTACATCATTGTTGAAGTCTATTGAACGATTGTCGCAGTCTTCCATATCGCTTGGCATAAATTGTACGTATGTATGTAGTTGCATTAAAAGATGATGCTGCAACATCCAAAGAACCATTTGAGCGAGTATCCTTTGGCGGGCTGTTTGCTGAAGAGGTGTAGTCAAGTGTCCGATAGATGTTGGCAAAGAGAAATCACTTATTACCTCGAATAAGGACATTCCCGAGAAACGAGCTGCAAACTTTTCAACCAAATGAGATTTTGTATGAAGTGGTGCGTCTGGAGCGATGACATATACGTTTGTTTCACATAAGGGATAGATTATAGTGGCTTTCGCCCAATAGACAAGATGGCCGACCAACTTATTGACATGGTCAATGTGAAGATCTGCATCTGAAGCCATGTTTTGCAAACTTTTAAGGGGGTTATAGACTTCAAAAAATTGTAGGAGCATACTTGCTCCAGAGGGTGGCACGCAATCGAGTAGCTCAGCAAAGTCAACGAGCAGAAGCATCCCATGATATGGTTTTAAAGATTTCAGGCATTTGTCAATTGCTTCAGGCTCCACAATGCAGCCTTTTTTGTGACTCTGGTGTGCTTTCTGTGGCAGACAAAAGCTTAACGTAAGTGACTGATTCAAAGTTGTGTTAAGCAATCCCGTTGTGCAAAGATCTTGATGCACAGACTTGATGGACTGAGCGAGGGTAGATTTTTCAAGAATGATATCAAAAGCAGACAGATCACGGTCGGGACCTATGCCGCTGTCTAGTTCCATGGTATTGGCAACTTCATCGTGGGTTTTAATCATTTGACTTATCTCCTCAGAAAGATAACCTACACGCTGCTCTTCCATTTTCAGTGCTAATCCCAATTTCTTACTCAATTGATAGTAACTCTTAACAATTGAAAATGATGCTTGTGCATGCAGGGCAAAGACTATATTTATCAAGATCAAGTGTCTTTCAGTCGAAGAAGACTTACGGAACTCCTTTCTTTGCATCAGTGTGGGATGACTTACAAAACGAACATCGTTTACCTTGAGTTCGAATTTCTGATTACACAGCTCGGATTTTACGGCGAACAGTGTGGATAGCACTTCATCGGTGAATCCCGTTAGATGGCCTTTTGTTATGTTCGAAGCGTGCGGTGGGGTTTTTTGAAGAATGTCGTCTGAGGTGTTTATTGCGTAGGGGTTGCGTTTTTTGTTTTTGTTTACCACACCACTATCGCATTCAATACGATAAGGATAACGAAAAAGCAAGCGATCGCCTTTGCTGCCGGAGTTCACAATTATAACCGCGAGAGGATTGACTTCCATGATTTGCTTTTTAATTATGTTATTCTTAACATTAAAACAAATTTTATAAATAATTATTAATATTAAATCGAGAAAAAAAAAACTTCTAAATTACATTTGAGTGATGATGAACATGAACTATCAAAATTTGACGTTTCATGCGAATCCTTGCGTAGACACGTTCAGAGACATGGACCTCTACGATTTTCTACATCAAAAAGTGATTAGGGTAATCTGTGCGTTTAATGTGGAATTCCTTTCAACCAAAAATTCTGTCAAAAAAATCTTGCATATTTTGCTATCCGATCTTATCGAATTTTTCGATTCACGTGAATTATTCACTTATTTTATCACAGATTATTCTTTAAACTCTTTAATCTTTAGGCCAGGTGCGCATATGCAACTAAACAGTTTGGTTTCGATTTTGAGTCCTATAGGTTTAAATGGGAGTCCGCGCACATGTACGTGCGCGCTGTCTCATATAAAGCTATAGAACTCAAAATCGAAACCAAACAGTTTCGAAACTAAAAGTTGCATGTGCGCGCCTCTCCTTAAGCCTTAACTACAAGAGCGGTGCTCACTCCACGCTACTCATTTTGGGAAAGAGGTAGTCAATTATGAGGTAGAAATAAAATGAAGAATCACTAAATCGCCGTTTTTTGTACTGTTATGAAATTGGAAATTAAAAGAAAACGACAAAAAATCTCCAGAAACTTGTTTTATCGTGTGAAAGGGGACAAAGTAATATCAATCGCTTTGGATACAAATCTGAACTTTGCCAATAATACCTAGTTTTTTGAACTGGCTTAAATATGAACGAGGCTATAAGTCTATTTTGACATTTCAACTCAGTGCGCCGTGCGGTTTTGGGTTTTCCTCGTTCTCGTTTCTGGGAGAATTTTCATCTCGGCATCTGTTCTTATTATTCTATTAAAATAAGTAAAATATCGCTAATTTGCATCAAAAATGGACAAAAGCAGTGCCGGTTTGCTTAAAAAATTGCAATCAGAATTGGAATCGTACCAAACAAGCCAAAAAAGTAAGCTGACTGATTTCCACTCCTTTTATTAATACACAAATGACAAAATGCTCTTTTCCGTCTAGCCTTCATGAAATTAGCTAAACAACGAACAATTCTCGAAGGTCAACTAAACGAAAACAAATGGGTACTCGATGAACTCAATCTGCTTGGACCCGACAACAAAGTATACAAACTCTATGGGCCAGTTCTTGTTAAACAAGATCTTGAAGAATCCCGTCAAAATGTGGGCAAACGTATTGAATATATTTCCAAGGAACTTAAATCCTCGAACAAAACACTCGAGACTATGGAAAAAGATATTGGAAAGCACCGCGAAAATGTGCAAAAACTCCAGCAACAATACCAAGTCGCTGTTGCAATGAAATGAATTGTCGACTTGTTAACACAATTCACCAAAATTGATTATTTCTTTTCACTATTTTTTCACGAGATATATGCATACATAATTGTTAAGAATGTTTTTGTTGGCAACAACAAAACACTCATAATATACTCTTCAAAAAAGTAACATAACTTGCCTTGTTTATTTTATTTCCATGGAAACTCCTACTGGTTTAAAAATTTGATGATTTTCAAAGTTTGCGTACCTGGGCAGTATTTTATTTTCTTTCAACCATGTCAGTAGTCGTATTACCCGAAGAGGTGGAATTTTTTATTAAAAACATTCGACCATTTGCACTGCAGGAAGTGGGCAGTAGTAAATGGCTTGACTGCCATGAAATGATAATAAAACTTAGCCAACAAGCAATTCTCGAAGCTGCAACCCACCGAGAAGAGTCTGTTAAGGAGTTGCTTGTTTTGCATGAAAAGCTTAAAGTATTGATTCACGAAGCTTATTGCGTTCTCTTGTGGAAGACAAAAGTCCTTCCTCATCTCTTGGACATAAATCCAAATCCACAGGCAACATTTCTTATATACACGGTGTTCTTTCATGAGGGTTCAGTGATCTCTCTATTGGAGATAGCCTTATTCCATCAAAATGGATGTGAATCCTTAAAGGAAACATCCGTAGATTTGGTTGATTATTGCGCACAGGCCATTGCCCAACTTATTGGTTTAGTGAGGTGAGTTTTGATCAGTTTTTCAAGAATTAAAAAAAAAAACTAATTGCATTTAAAAAGTATGGGTTATCATGACGAAGAAACCGGCATAGATGTAGATGAATCAACTCTCACAGAAATGGATCGCCAGAAGAGGGATATGTTGTATAAAATCGGATTGCGATGTATTTCGATTTTGAGCTATCTAGCCGATAACTTGGATGTACTACCTTGTAGTGCTACAAGACGCATGGTAACAACACATGACATTCCTTGGTTACTGGCTGATTTGCTTAGTTTCTGTCCATGGTATCGAAAGACTTCGAAGGGGATACAAAAAATTATTGGTACGTCGAAACAAAAAATTAAAGAAAGTTCTAATAAATAAATTTTTCAAGAGGACAAATGGACAACAGTAACTGGAGAGGATTTGGCAAAAGTTGTTAAACATGAAGCACAGACTTGGTTTTGTTTGAGACAAATTGTATTCAATCCAAATCTAATGCAATTATATGAAATGAATGATTCAAGACAAAAGAGATTAGGACAGGTAAGTGGTAAGTAAGTAAGATAGATGTATACTGAAACATTTCCGTGGTCTGGAATTCTAAATCCTACTTTCCAGTCGTTTCGATTTGTTAAATTATCACAAGCCAATAGCATTTACTGTTTTTGATTTTATGAATTCGGAGCTCAACTAATATTTTCCCCTGTCAGTTTGGTTAACGATTTTTAATGTTGAAGTGTAAACAAGAATGTTTTGCCTCCCATCAAACTTTTCTTAATTGAAAATGATTTTTGTAGTGACAAATCTCTTTAGAGAAAATTAAATAATCATAAGTGAGCGACAAATATCTCGTTTCATCCAAGATTTCATCGTTTCATCTAAGATTTAAATCCAGGGTGAAATTGAAATTTTGTAAATAACGCTATTAATTTCAATACAAAAGTAAAGTTCATTTAGCTAATTTAAGAGCTTCTAAAACTTTTTTAATTTCAGTGCCAAGGACTTCTCCACGACATTCTATTGGACCAGCTTCCACCACTCATCGAATTAAAACATTTTCTGTGTACTCTTTCTATGGGGGGCAATAGACAGTCATCAAAGCAAAAGTACAATTTAATTTTAGAAGAGCTGCCCGATATAAAGGCAAACCTTATAAAAGAAGCAGAGTGTAATGGCGGCTACCTTGTCATCGCCCAGCGTCAATCGGAAACTTATCTCACTAGTTCCAGAGAAATGATTTGTTCGTTAGCCAAACGATTAAACTCTGCTTACAATACTGACCTGCTGGCCGCGATGGAAGCCAATGAATGTTTAACAGTTGTAAAGAGCGATGAGAAGAAATGCCATGTATGCAAAAAAGAAGCCGAAAAAAAGTGCTCGAAGTGTAAGGGAATATATTACTGCTCAAGGTAAATAGATTCTTGTAGTATGCTTCCGAACTGATAAAATATATTTAGACAATGCCAATTGGAGGACTGGTCATCTCACAAGAAGCAATGCATCACTTTAGAAACAACAATAAAAAATCCTGAATCAGCCGATTGATGAAGTCACCGCACGAAAACACTTTCAATTTCACATATCCTCACATATTAACTTTAGTTTTTTAGTTCTTTTTATTTAAAAAAAATGCTTAACCTCAGTAGAATTTCTTCTTTGATTAAATAAAAACTCATGTAAACAGCATTAGTTTAACTGTTTTGCCTGAGGTGCTCTTTGACAACATCGAGAGCAGGGGTTTCCTCACCGAAATCCTTGATGACGACGACAGAGCAACCACAAACCTTGCGTGGTTTGCCTTCTTTATCGATCTTGCAGAGACCAGACCATTCACCAAGCTTCTTGTGTGAATCGACGCGGATCAATGGAATCTGATGTTCATGACAGAGGGCTGTGATCAATTTCTTGTAAAGGGGCTCTTCGAAAGATTCAGCCAAGATAGCAAGAACTGCTTGACGTCTGTAAAGCAAAGAAATCTTTTATTTAAACAATTCCACCCAAATCATTATTAAAGTACTCACTTGTCAAGGGATTTGCAGGCTTGGTGGATTCCATGGACCATACCGTCGGCAATCAAGGATTTCTTTAAAACCTCTTGCAAGGCAGTGTTGATATCCATGGCACCTCCAATAACTGGGGCAGCTGAGGGAACATCTCTGTAAGAATAGAGGGTAATTCATAAAAATTATTAGCCAAAATGGGTTATGTTTACTTTAATAAAGTATACACTTTATTGATAACTTACACATCAACGTCGGCCATTTTTAGTAAGTTATCTCGTATTATAACTGAAATAGAAACGTTTTTGATTATTATAATTTGGGATGCATTGGAAAAATTAGAATTATTTTTTAAGGTTTCAGAAAACTGATTCTACCCGTACCTTTTTGACAACCGGAAAGAAAGAAAAGAGGCGGTGCTGCCAAACAAACACACTAGAAAAACAAAAATCTTTCGTTAAATTGAATACATTCAGTTTTTGAATTTAATAAAATGGCAACGCCCAGCGCCCACTAGCCAGCTTTAAGGGCTGGCTAATGGTGTGGGCAGAACTAAAAGTTCAGCGATTTTTAAGCGTCGTTTTTCTTTTGGTCTCCTTTCGGTTGCAATTATGCTTTTGAAAACGGTGATTTTTACTGAAAAGGAAATATCTCTCCACATTCTTTATTTCGCTTATGTCTCGAACAATAAGGAAAAGCACGTCAAAAATCGATTCATGAAAAGACATTATTATCACATAATAGGCGTGTTTTTTTTTTGCAAGCCCGGTGGGAATTGCAGGAAAAAAACGACCACAGGGATTAGTGACAGCGACACAAAAACAAAATGGAGTTTTCATACAAACTATCGATAACAAGTATATAATTTATGCCGGTAACACAGTTTTTCTGTGTGCTTAAGTTAAGCCCGGAGAATTATCTGGGTTTAGCTTAGCCCGTAGGGGATTAGTTGTTGTTGTATTTAACATGGTGATTGTTTAGCACCTACGTTGTTTTTTTCGACCAATTCCCTCTGGGCTTACAAAAAAACACGCCTAATTTCAAAGAACCGAATTTTTACTTATGAAAAATGTAACAATGATGTAAAGCTGCATAAATTCTTCTTCTTCATCTAAAATCTAGTCTAAATATCTTTTGCATTTTCTTCAAAGCAAACTTTCACAAATGTTAGGTATAGCTTGCGTATTTTGTTAATAGCAAACTTACACAAGTGCAGGTATAGCTTACGTATTTTGTTAATAGCAAACTTATAAAAGTGCGTAGATATAGCTTAGCTTGTGCATATTGTTAATAGCAAACTTACACAAGTGTAGGTATAGCTTGCGTATTTTGTTAATAGCAAACTTACACAAGTGTTTAGCTCGTGCATTTTGTTACCATTTACTAACATATGCGTAGGTATAATTGTTTAAAAAGCTCATTCAATTAGAAAGAGACTGGGATAAACTATTTTAAAATACGCTAAAATTTTTAATGTATTACTTCGAAACATATGTTTCTAGAGAAAACACCTTAAGTTTCAAGTGATTAACATTTTTCGTTAGCGTTATTTAATAAAAGCCTGTAAAGGTGTCCGTTTTTAATCCACTGTAAACAAACATGGCCCTTAACGTCACTTAACTTACAAAAATTAGCGCATGAATTAATTGTTGGACACAATTGGCCTTATTTATAAACGTTGTCTAACTTTAGACAACTGTCCAACTTTAAAAAATGTGTTCAAAACACTTGTTTATTGTTGTCTTATAGCTGCCTTACTTAGACACAAGAGTAGATTGTCTTAACCGTGAGTAATGTGATATTTATTTTTATTAAATAAAGAATATTTCCACCAATTTGAAAATAGTTAGACAGTGTCTAAGTAGACAAAAATCTAATAAATACGACTGAATAATTCTCTAGCTTAATTTTAACAGATCCTTTATTTCTTGAATTTCGTGTGAACTTATATAATTTCTTCTCAAAGAACAGCTGTTTCCTATGACATTTTTATTTCAAAATTTTCTGTTTGGAGAGAAAAACGGGAGCTAAAATTAAGCGCGATCTACGTATACTAGGCTTAATGTGAAACTTCTTGCAAAATTGTTCGCCGTTCTCATCCACAAAACCATCCTCATGGCGTAGTGAAAAGTCACAATCTAAACATGGGTCTTTGTTAACTTTTTGCCAAATTTTTTCTCTCTGATGTCAATTTTCTTTCAACAAAAAAAATCGATTTTTTTCCAAAAAGAATCGAATTTTTTCTATTGTTGAAATTAATGCTTAAACAATCGATTTTTTTTTTCGTGATTGTGTATGCGGTGCTTGACAGCTCAATTAAATGAAACTTATGCAACGTGTCGTAAAGTCCTCGTAAATGTGGTAAACTGGGTAAACCTATCAAATGTTCATACAAATTTGACAATGTGTAAACTGCGTGAACAGTTTACAACATTTACAACAACTTTACACCATTGCATGAATACACCTTTTATCGCGAAATGTATTTTTTTGTGCGCACAAATATTTAATATATTTTAGGTATAATTAAAATATTCACTGAAATTAAAATTCGTTGCAACCAAAAACACAGCGAAATTCATTTTGAGATTTTAGAAATGTCAAATCTTGATAATGTAAATTCTGTTTGAAATCTTGCAAAATATTTTTTTGAGAGAAAAAAATCGATTCTTTTAAAAAGAATCGAATATTTGGTTGAAAGAAATTCCAAACGAGAGTGTTCTCTCCTTCTTTTAAAGTTTTACACATTTTTCTTAGTAAAGATACCAAACAGATCTGTTACTACTCATCGATCGTTAAATATTTCATATCTAATCGAGGTGTCATGTGTCATTTTTCTGTCGGTTTCGCACTGCTGTCATCCCGCCTTTAGCAAACAGCATGCTCAACAGAGAACGAGAGTAGATGCGATAAATTGTTTTTTTTTTTGGTTAAAAATTAATTTTCCACTCCGAAAACATCTTTCTCTAAGCAATAAGCATATAAAAATAAATTCATAGTTGAAAACTTCCGCCCCAATATTTTAAGAATAAAATCAAATTATAAAACAATTGTGTTTCCAAACGGTGCAATCTAAAGAATTTACATAATGGAAGATTTAAGGTAAAAAGAATATTTTCTAAAATATTTTTCATTGGCTTATTTAATAAAACTAAGGTTTGTAAGATAACATATAGTTTATGACATATAATATTATATACAAACAGTAGTTGTCTCGAAACTCTGATTAATCGTTGCAAAATCACTAATATTTCTAAACCCTGACTTTTGATCCCTGTTATCAGCCGTTGTTAGAACAACAAAACATTTCGCCTTGGCAGTCGTATAGTAATTAGCATCTTAGCATTCAATACCCAGGCATCTTCTCATTGACAGACTTTGTTAGTCCCAAACTCCCAGTCCCTGGCATTTCTTGATTACCTTATTAACTTTTGAGTTTTTCTCCCTTTGCTTTGTTTATTGTATTGTGTATTGTACCTACCGCCAAAGCGTGGGCATTCATTTGGCATCGTTTGCATGTTAAATATACCTACGTACTATACTATTACTGCAATTTGTTTTACGTGGCTGCAATTGGCGGTTTGAAATTACTTTTGTTTGCATCTAATAAAATTGAATTTCTTGGCAATTGGTACTGTACATTTTGTTTATTTTGTTTTGTCTTCGTCATTTTTCTAGTTTATATTAAACCTTTTGGAGGTTGCTACAAATATCTAGTAATTATAAATTATTTCTCATCTTAGCCTATGACATCCAAAAAATCCAGTCAAAGCAAAATAGTCGAAAAAGTTACCTACATAATGTTGTGGTGCTCGGTGCTCCTAATTTCAAGTCATCGAAAACTAGATATTTGTCAATTAATTGTATTCTTTACTTATAGCTACTTCTCATTTCAAAAGCTGATATTGATTGCAACATGATAATATTTCTATATATTTGTATAATTTTTTCCTATTTTTTTTCTTTTAATTTCGGATTTAGGTGTAAATTAGTTGAAATTCAATTTTTTTAAAAACTCAAAAAAATTGCCATGTATGAAATGGTTGGTTTTTTAAATATTAATTAATAATTATTCATGTATGTTTATTACATAAGTATGTAATCGCTTATTAAGTTCCTACATGAGAATTAGAAATTTAAAATCAGAATGTCATTAAACGTGACTTTAAAAATTAACGGTATTTTTCAACCTTCGCCTCAAAATCTACATAATTTAGATATAAAATTGGTCTCTTTTAATATAAGTAACGATTTTGTATAATTTTTAAGTACATACATATTTATCCTAACTTTCGTTTGATTTTCAGAGAAGGTCTGCTCTTGGGCTGCGGAAATCCCCTGCTCGACATATCAGCAGTAACTGATGAGAAATTCTTACAAAAATACGATCTCAAGCCAGACAATGCGATTCTGGCTGAAGAAAAACATAAACCCTTGTACGAAGAGCTAGTGGAACGGTTCAATGCCGAATACATTGCCGGAGGTTCTGTTCAAAACTCCCTACGTGTAGCCCAATGGATTCTCCAAAAGCCCAATATTGCTGTTTTCTTTGGATGCGTGGGAGATGATAAATTCTCTAAAATTCTAGAAACTAAAGCCCGTTCTGATGGAGTTAATGTGCAATATCAATATACCCAAGAGGCACCAACTGGTACATGTGCCGTACTTATTACTGGGACACACCGTTCGCTATGTGCAAATCTTGCGGCGGCCAATCTATTTACCAAGGATCATTTGTCATTGCCAGATAATAAGAAACTACTCGAAAATGCTGATTATTACTATATATCTGGGTTTTTTTTGACAGTTAGCCCACCGAGTATTATGGAAGTGGCACATCACGCCCATAAGCACAATCGAATATTTATGATGAACTTGAGTGCTCCATTTTTGTCGGAGTTCTACAAGGAGCCAATGATGTCTGCTCTTCCTTTTGTTGATATTCTATTTGGAAATGAAGCTGTAAATTTTTAATAATGTAATAATTGTGAACACATTTTTAATTAAATTTCTCTTTTTAGGAAGCAGAGTGTTTTGCTGAACAACAAAATTGGGATGAAAGAGATATGAAAGATATTGGAAAGAAAATGGTCTATCTTCCTAAGGAAAATCCAAACCGCCCACGAATAGTTATCATTACTCAAGGACAAAATCCTGTGCTTCTTATTCAAGAGGATAGCATCGAAGAATTTCCTGTGGAAAAGTTGAAACGTGAAGAAGTCGTAGACACTAATGGGGCTGGCGATGCCTTTGTCGGTGGATTCCTGTCACAATACGTACAAAAAAAACCCTTGGGCGTGTGTATTCGTTGTGGTAATTGGGCTGCAAGGCAGATTATTCAACGCAGTGGTTGCACGTTTGAGGGAAAACCTGATTTTGAAGAATAGAAAAAATAGTAAATAGGAATTTCTATTAATTGTTGTTAAGTTTTATAGGCGCCTGATTAACCTAATCACTAAATCACTTTTAAAAGTACGTTAATATGCAAATTTTTTCACACAAAACACGATTGTGTAAAGTTTTATTATTGAATGACATGCATATATTTCTTTTATTTTTCTTGAAAAAATCTTTAAATTGTATATAATATTCAACATTGTAAAATTTTAAAAAAATTAAGATTTTGAAATATGTATTATGTTAATTTACACCGAATCCCATAAAAATCCTTTTGAAATACATATACAAGCGCAAAACAATTGATAGCTAATGACTTATGATATTGCAATAGTTTTGTTGTGGGTTTTGGAATATTAATTTAATAGTCGATTTTTTATTCTATCAGAATTTATTTTGGTGAGGTTATTTTGACATTGAGCGCAAATAAAAATCCATAAAATAAAAATTTTATGTTATTAGAAATAAATTCTTAGTAATACAGATCTAGTTTTTTTTCCGTTGACTGGTCGAAAAGATTCAATTCAAAAACTTACATGTTTTCGAAAATATTTTCCGTATCTTTAGTATCCGCACTTTTCTGTATATAAATATAATAAAAAGAATACCGAATGCAAAACTTTAATTTTAGCCATCCTCATCCAAATTAGGGGCCTCTCAAAGTTAAATAACTTTTGTTCATTCCTAATATATTTTTATTATTTTATTTCGGAAATGATCATGATGGTCCGCAGATTCACAGATTCGGTAATGTGGGATTGCACCAGTTCTTTTTGAGTTTTTAGCAAAAATAGCAGCGATTAGTATTTAAAAAAATATTTCTTACTTACCACAAAAGTGGCATCACTGTAGCTTACGATCCAAATTATGTGGACCTTCTTATCAGTAAAACGTCAAACGGATTGTTTTCAATTTAGTTTTTCATAGCTAATTTTCTTTTCAAATTGCTTTTCATTTAAAATTGCATTAATAATAGCACAATTTGTTTAACTTTCAAACAATTAAAATCATTAAATAATGATTGAATTTTTCGTGGGGCTATCAAATGTTTACATACTCAGTACGGCAACAGTGTTTTTGGCGGTTATAATTGCTCTGTATTGTGCAAATTTTACAAACTATGAGGTATGTATTTCTATATAATTATTTATTTACTTATGAAAGTAGGTATCTGAATAAAAACAACATTTTTAGGAAAAAAACTTATTAAATACCACATTTCAGGATTCAAAAGGAAACGCCAGAGAAATGAATGACGAAACTAACGAAGCAGGCGAATCCGATTCAGAGGTAGAACTGGCTGAAGGTCTAGTCAGTAAACTGAAATCGGCCCGTTTGAAAGAGCTCGAGAGCTCTCTTACCGAAGATCAACGAGAAGAAGAGAAGAGGTTTGTATAGTTTGTTAACTAGTATTCCAGTTTTCGCTGCAAAATAATGTTTATAAAAATCCAACCAGAGTTGAACGGGAACAGCTTTCCGCAATATTTGAACTTCTCAAGAGACAAGAATCCGAACTCAATATGAAAGAAATTGACGAGTCGGAATTATCAGCCCAAATGGGTTTATATCGCTAACTCATATCTAAACAAGGACAATAAATATTATTTACTTAGATATTATCAGGAGCATATTTAAACTGTTGATGGTTTCATACTTAGCATATTTCCTGCTTAAAGTCTCTTAAAAAAAACTTAGCTAGTCTGTGGTGTGTAATATTATATAATTATTTATTCTTCCAGTTAACATATATACTAAGCCAGGATGTAACTTAAAAATAAGTCTGCATTTATGTATAATTTATTGTATGAATGTACGATAAGATGATGATAAAGTGAATTTATATGCAAAATTATTTAATATAGTCAATTAATATTATCAGGAAGATATTGTGTATCGGATTAATTTTGTTAAAAGTCTAGAAATCTTCAAGTTTTTTTTTCTATAAAACAAATTAAAAAAATAAAATTTTAGTTTGTTATAAATTAAAAAAAGTATATTCCTAGATGAAAAGGTTTTGCTTCCGAACTTTGCAATTGAAAGCTTGAAAAAAAATTGTTTTCAAAAAACCATCAAGTTACATGCAATAAGAAATAAATCTTCGTATACAAATCTATAGAAGAAAACTTGGTTTCTGATAAATACTGAAATCAAATTTTTAATTTGTTGTTTTATTTAAACGTTTCTTAAGCATATCCGTAAAAAAGTAGCCTTACAGTGCAATTGTACAAATTTTTGTTTGGCATCCCTGTTAAACTCGTTTGCTTGTGTAGAAAGACCATTGAAAAATCTTTAAATTCAACAAAATGACCACCATACCGTTTGCTGTCGATTCAGGCTTATAATAAAGTAATGCGCAATAATGCAATATCTTGACATTATTATTGCAGTTTTAGTGAAAACTGTTATAATATTTCAATAAGAAAAACGATCTATCAGTGAAGGATTTTAAGCATTGTCGCCTCCGTAACGAAAATGGGTTTAACTGTTAATGAGATTGCGACGAAATTTGTTCTGTCGAAAAAGATAAATAATTATAACTTCGGAGTTTTCTAAAAAGCAGTTAAGCCTTCTCGATGTCGTCTTAATAAGGCCTATACATACGCTTGGTGATAGCACATTTCTTGTAGTTTCATTAAACCTTTCAGCGACTTGTTCATAATTGATTGAAGAAAAACTTCAGTTATTATTCTAAATCAATCTTGTTTAAATCATAATCCCTAAAGTATCAAATCTTCTAATTAAATACCTTTTTAATTTTGATATTACTTTTCTCTTTACTCTTACTTTAAACTTATCTGTCAACACCAAAATACTACTTTGCGATATATTTTGTTTTTATTTTACAAAAAAAAATAAAATAAAATGTTCTACTTTTTGGGCCTTCCTGCACTTTTCTTTCCACCAGCTGATTGCTTGTCTTTATTGGTTTTACTCGCGATCAATGGATGAGTTTCTGAAATTAGAAAAAAAAAAAATCAAATTTAATTTTGTTTTTTATAAAATCTTCTAAAACTTACCTTCCACTGGTGCGTCTGGTAAACTTATATCATAAGTACTCATTTTTCGTCTTTTTACCGGTAAATCATCATCTACTTCCATTGGTTCACTTTCTCTTGAAATATTCGGATCACAACTTTCCTGTACCGCCCACCCATCTTCGGGATCTTCAACCTCTGGGGCCATTGGTAGAAATTGCAAAATATTTTCATCATCGAATTCTTCATCAGAACTGCAAAACGCAGCAACCGGCTCAACTTTGCAGACATCAACTTCGGTTTCTTCGTCTTGTTTTGCCTCTGCACTCAGGTCAACTGATTTGTCCTCATCTGTGATATCGAATTCCGATTCTCGTTCTTCGTATTCAACGTTTTCGTCAAGTTCTTTAAAATCTGGGGCGAAAGCAGACCAATTTTCAACTTGATTCTGCGCCCATATTGATACCAAACCCGAACTTATACTAGCAATAATTGGTCGAACTGGGTGCCATACAACATCCAGCAGGAGCTCGCCTTTAGTGCCGTGAAGAATTTTGACCAAATTACCAATGGATTTCTCCCAAATATACAGAGCATGCTGTCGTGCACTACCGGCGCATATATATTCTCCATCACCCGAGAAACAGCATTTTTTCCAGGTCGTTCTGTTAAAATGTTTGTTAAAAGGAATTCTTCATTTTGTGAGAACTTACTTGTTGACTAAATCCTGTAGTTTTTGAATTGGTTCGGGCTCACCATCTCTTCCCTGATTAATTATTTCCCTGGAATCGTAAACTCTAATTACACGATCAGATGTGTTGATAAGGAAGGCGCTAAGTTGGTTATAAAACTTTTTAAATTATCGTGGGGCAGATAAGTATGCAAGTAGATTGAACTTACTCTCCACGCCTGGCGAATTCAATACTTTTCACGGCAGTTGCACTTGAAGTTCCTACTATGATCCGGAAACTGGCCACAATGTCAAGTGTGTCAACATCTAAAACTATGATCTTTCCCTTGGCATTTCCAGTGTAAATGTATTTTCCTCGTCGATCAAAGGAAGCAACAATGTTTAGGTCACCCTTAAAGACAATGAATTGCAAAGTCATGAGGTTATCAGTTTATTGTTTAACTTACATCTTGATCCACTGGCAAACACATATGAGTGTCGTTTATTTTAACCAAAACAGCAGCATACCGCATGGGGCAGACGAGAAATCGGTTATCATTTCTCGGGTCGAATTGAACTTTGAGAATAGGTGAAGGAAATCTATATTTCTGTTCGCATTCGCCTGTTAGTACATCCCAGATGCATACATTATTATCCGTAGATGCTGACAGAAGCTGTGATTCAAAGTGATAAAGAAAATCGCCAAGAAAAGCTCCTAACCTACCTTTTGTCCACTTCTAGTCCAACTCAAACTGCATACCGGATGAACATGAGCCGATATAATTTTAGCTATGCCTCGAGTTAGAAAATCCCATATAACAATACGACCGTCATTACAACCAACCGCTAATAGAGTTCCGTATTTATTGAAACAACAAGTAACAGCCAGGGATATACAATCCAATGAACCATCAAATTCTTCGGGATAGTTTTGACCAAACGATTCTTAAAATGTTAAAATTTTTAAATGTTAAAATTCTTAACTTATGATTGTTTTTGTTCGGGCCAATTGCTTACCAAGTAGTTCTAGATTCATGCTTGCATACTAAGTTGAAGTTTTTAAAAATCTTTATAATATATTT
This sequence comes from Epistrophe eligans, assembly GCA_951394125.1. Taxonomy (NCBI): domain Eukaryota; kingdom Metazoa; phylum Arthropoda; class Insecta; order Diptera; family Syrphidae; genus Epistrophe; species Epistrophe eligans. The sequence continues at coordinate 7,145,181 of OX596031.1, read as the reverse complement.
TATTTTTTGTATAGAATTAAAATACAAATAAAAATATGGCCGGGAAAATATAAATTATGCTAAGAAAGTAAGAAGAAATGTCAAAATAATAAACAATTTTATAACGTGAACGTAGATGCGGTTTAGAAGAGTTGGAAACAGATTCCACAAGTGGTGCTACTTTAAACTTTTAAGTAGCAAATAGATATAACAAAATACCAGAAATTTAAATTTAATAATCACTTAATAATTTACAAAGTACTACATATAATAATGATCCGATTATCAACTTGTCCGCATAGTGCCGCGCCGTGAAGTTCAGTTGTTGCTTAGTGTGATATAGCTCACACAATTACATACAAATAATATTTTACCGCGTCGTGAAGTTTAGTTCCGCTGAAGTGCAGTTCCATAGAGTGCAGTCCTGCCTTAAGGGTATTCATGAAACGTCGGAAACTTTATGACGTTGTAAAATTGTAAAGTTTTCTACACATGTTTCATAAACCCCCCTTTTAACATCTTGCGTAAATGTTGTGATAAACCAATCAGTTGATTCAATCATAATGTCATAATACCATTAAAAAAAAGTTTACCATGTTTACCATTTTTATTCTTGTGGGAAAGTTTACGATTTGTCGGAAAAGATTTCCCATACAAATTTTGACACTTTGTTTACGACATCGTAAACTTTCCGACGTTTACGATGGTTTTCTGACGTTGCATGAATACCCTTAATATATTAAAGCAAAAACTACATGAATGCTTTTTTTAGCAAAATCGATAGGTATAAAACTTAACCATAACTAAACCCATTGCTCGAAGGAATTAACAATTGTATAGACATTTACAAAAATACAATACAATTTGAACAAAATAAACATCCCAATTAATAAACTCGAACCAAACATGCGTGCGTTCCTTTGCTTTTGTGAAAAAGAATATACAATTTTTTAAACCAAAATTTAAGCTTTCTGCATCATTTTTATAAGTTTCCCAGACAGAAACACTATTCAAACAAAAAAATGAGTTTGAAAATTTTCACTTTTGTACTTTTTCACTTTTTTGGCCAATGTTGTTAAGTCTTAAGATCTTTAAAGAATCACAAAATGTCAGCCTTTATTTTTGTATAAAAATAATTGGGGAGGGCTACCTTTTTATACTAAAAGGGAAGGTTATTGGTTAGACTGCTTTCAGACGACTGCAATTTTTAACGGAGTTTCTCTTTTGAGTTTCTTTCGGATCGCAGCATCTATTTAAACGCTGCAAATTTTAATAGCTGCAATTTTTGTTAAATGAGGAGGAAATATCTGTTCACACTTTTTACTCCGCTTATGTTTCAAACAATAAGAAAAAGCACAAAGAAGAAAGAGCGATAACTCTGCAATTATTTCAACCTCTGCAACTTTGTTTACCCCGGCCATCGCATACGTCCCTCGCCAACGTGCTTAAAAATTGCAACGTTTAAAAGCAGTCTTAACAATTCAATTGATTTAATTTGATGTTTATATATCCTAACCGTGAGTCCCGGTACTCACGCTTTTTTATGACAGCTGACCAATCAGAAGCTCTAAAAATTTCGAATTCTGAAAATTCAGATATAAAACGTAATGTTTTGAACCCGCCATTGGCTTATAATTTTAAATGGATTTATCGATAGTATTTTCGATAGCATCACATTTTTTTTTTATGCCTGAACATTGGTTAAACTGATTCCAAATTTGACAGCAGCAAAAAACGCACAGTAATCTCCCCAAAACGCCGAATTGCATTTAATATAACTTTTTACTGTTGAAATAAATATATTTATTACAATCAAAGGTAAGATTTCAAGCAATAGATTAATAAATAAATATTTTATTTCTATTATCTTCAAACAGAACTCTTTGAAGACAACAGTTAATCTGCTAAAATAAAGTGTGAAAAAAACTATTTTCTAATTAGTCAGTCACAAATTTGCCACAAAGGAGACAAAAAAAAATCCAAGATGACGGGTGAAACAGCAAAAACCGAACTGCCAAAGCCGTCTTCGGCTGCTACCGAAGAAAAGAAAGACAACGACGAAAAGGAACAACAAGAACTATCGGATGAAGATCAACAACTGCAAGAAGAGCTAGAAATGTTGGTTACACGTTTGCAGGAGCCCGACAAATCGTTGTATCTGCCCGCACTGGAGGTGATGGGAAAATTAATTCGTGCCTCTACAACCAGCATGACTTCGGTGCCAAAACCACTCAAATTTATGCGTCCCCATTATGAAACCATGAAGAACATCTACAAAGAGATGCCCGAGCAGAAATCCCGCATGGTATGTGCCGACATCATATCCGTCCTCGCCATGACCATGGGAAGTGGCAAAGACTGCCTCGCCTACCGATTCTTGTGTGATCCGGAACAGAAGATCGGCGAATGGGGCCATGAGTATGTGCGTCACTTGTCTGGCGAAATCGCCGCTCACTACTTGGAAACCACAGGTGAGTTCCAGACTCAATTGATTGAATTGGTGAAACAAATTGTTCCGTACAACATGGAACACAACGCTGAAGCAGATGCATGTGATCTGTTGATTGAAATTGAGCATCTGCACTTATTGTTGGACTACGTCGATGAAGGTGCTTACCCTAGGGTTTGCTTATATCTGCAGAGCTGTTACCCCTATGTTCCAGAACCAGATAACTTGGTAATCCTTCAGACCGCTCTGAACTTGTCAAGGAAGTTTAACCAGTACACGCAGGCGATGCGTTTGGCATTGATGCTCAACGACATGGACATAATTGCTGAGATTTTCAAGGAACAGAAAGACACTTCCATCCAAAAGCAGCTGGCATTTATGTTAGCACGTCAGCAAGTGTGCCTAGAGTTGGATGAATCAATTCCTGAGTACGATGATCTCATGGAAATCATGTCTAATGCCAATTTGAACAAAAACTTTTTGAATCTGGCTCGTGAGCTGGATATCATGGAACCAAAAACACCCGAGGACATCTATAAGTCGCATTTAGATAATGCTAGGACTCGTTTCCCATCTATTCAAGTGGACTCTGCAAAGCAGAACTTGGCTGCAAGTTTCGTCAATGGTTTCGTCAATGCTGGTTTTGGAGTGGACAAGCTCTTGAGCGAGGATGGCAATAAATGGCTGTACAAAAACAAGGAGCACGGTATGTTGAGCGCTACAGCTTCGTTAGGGCTCATTTTGCTGTGGGATGTCGATGGTGGTTTGGCCATGATCGACAAATACTTGTATTCCACTGACGATTATATCAAGTCCGGAGCCTTATTGGCTTGCGGCATCGTCAATTGTGGGATTAGGAACGAGGTGGATCCAGCACATGCTTTGCTCTCTGATTACATTGAGAACAACAACACTTCCATGCGAATTGGAGCAATTCTTGGATTGGGTATTGCTTACGCTGGATCGAATCGCTCTATTGTCATCGATACATTGAAGACAGTATTTAACTCAGATCGAAAGAACGCTGCAAACATAGAAGTTCTTGGCATAACCGCCCTAAGCATGGGTTTGATAAGTGTGGGCTCCTGCAATGCTGAGGTTACTGAGATTCTACTACAGACCATCATGGGTCTAAGCAAGACCGACCTGCGTGACACCTACACCAGGTTCTTGATGTTGGGCTTGGGTTTGCTTTATTTGGGAAGACAGAAAGCCACAGAAGCTGTTATGAGTACTTTGGAAGTTCTCGATGAGCCGTACAAATCTATGGCCACTACAATGGTAGATATTTGTGCATATGCTGGCACTGGAAATGTTCTTAAGATTCAACAGTTGCTTCACATCTGCTCAGATCATTATGAAACGTCAAGTTCTGATAGCAGTGATGACAAGCAAAAGAAGAACAAGGAGAAGGACAAGGCTGACAAGGAGAAGGAACGAGAGAAGGATTTATCTGGCACTCAATCAATTGCGGTTCTTGGAATCGCATTGATTGCCATGGGGGAGGATATTGGAGCTGAAATGGCATTCAGGTCGTTTGGAAATCTACTTCGTTACTGCGAGCCATGTATCCGTCGAGCAGTTCCATTGGCATTGGGTTTGATATCTGCTTCCAACCCTAAGTTAAACATCTTGGATACTTTGAGCAAGTTTTCCCACGACAGCGATGCGGAAGTGGCCCACAATGCTATCTTTGCAATGGGCCTATCTGGAGCTGGAACAAATAATGCTCGTCTCGCATCGATGTTACGTCAATTGGCCCAATACCACCAAAAGGACCCCAGCAATCTATTTATGGTTCGCATTGCACAAAGTTTAACTCATTTGGGCAAGGGTACCCTTACACTGAGTCCATACCACAGTGATCGTCAGCTAATGAACCCAATGGCAGTAGCTGGCCTAATGGCTACATTGGTTTCGTTTTTGGACGTGAAGAATTTAATCTTAGGTCGTTCGCATTACCTACTCTATTCTCTGGTCCCGGCAATGCAGGCCCGCATGCTCATTACATTCGATGAGGAACTAAATCAACTTCAGGTCCCGGTTCGAGTTGGTATGGCCATTGATGTGGTCGGACAAGCAGGAAAACCCAAAACTATAACGGGATTTCAGACACACACCACACCCGTACTATTGGCTATGGGTGAACGAGCTGAATTAGCAACTGATGAGTACATAACCTTAACACCAGTGATGGAGGGATTTGTTATTTTAAAGAAAAATCCTAATTATGTGAAATAATTTCGGCTGGCGTTTAAAACTGAAAATACAAATTGATGTCTAATCATTATCATTTCCGTTTAATATCTTAGCTATAACTGTTTTTTTCCTTCAAATAATAAAGAAAACAAATTGAAAATATGAATCGTTGATTAAACAATCGAAATAATATAAAAACGAAAATTACGATTTTTTGTTTTTTTTCTTTAAGTCATCTCAAGTCCGCTTGGGAATAACAAAGGTATTTGCGTTTTAAAACCTAACATCTTTTATAAGCGACAATACTCTATTTTAATAGTAAGAAGGGTGAAGAAAGAAGAGGACGTTAAAGTTTTAGTTTTATTTAAACGCCATTAACGCTTCTAGAGCAGTGGAGTTTTACTGTAGTTTTCCTTACATCTTACGGAATAAAGATGATTATTTTTTGGTTCGCAAATTTACTTAGCAAGTTCTCATTTCTATGTGTTCACAAAAATATCTTGAGTTTCAATATTTTTTGCTGAATATTACTTAGCTTCTTTTTATTTTGCATAGAATTGTTAAGATTTAAACCTCCTAAATTGCATACAGTACCTGATATAGAGCAATCAATAAGCTAAGGTTTATCAGTCAATAAAGAATATGTTTTAGTTCTAAATATAAGACTTGAAGTCCATTGACTTTATTAATTTGTATGGTGAAATCTTGAAAAAATAGATTTTCGGTAACTTCACCGCCCACTTATTTTTGGACAACCTTATTGCGAAGATTGAAAAAAGAAATAATTTATCAATTTACTCACTCGTAACAATAGGAATCTTAACTTGATATTTTTAAAATATATTAGCTAACAAATTTAAAATAATTTACAAATAATTACTCATGTACATATATACCTACATAATGTCTACAAACATCTATTATCTATTTTTTTTTATAATTGATATTTTTACATTCTACATTATTCTTAATACAATGATATTTTGTATTTAACGTTAAATAGTTCATTATTAAGTTTATAGTTTGAAGATAAAAAACTATTCATACATAATAACATAATGAATGTAAATAAAATGATGTAACTAATCAAAGGTTCTTCATCTTTAAATATTCCTTTTCTAGCTTTAATTCAATTAATATAAACTTAAAATATACATATATCGATGTTTAGTTTATTCAAAATACAATGTGCATAGTGCATATATAAATATGTTTGAATTATGAAAACGAGAACTCAGTTGTACGTAGTGATTTTTTAAATCAGTAATATAGCAATGGATCACCCGAAAAGATTCACATTTACATTAAATTAATTTCGTTATATTAACGAAATAATTCCTTTAAAATCCGTTTATGACTCAGTAAGAATGTTATTTTACCGAATACGGATATTAGATTGTTTTATGACAATGCTGCATAGAGGATGCTCAAATCCACCTACTACATCCACTGTTCACTGCTAACAGCATTTTCTTTTGATTTGACCCTCATTTAACTTAAGTTAAATAAACATTTAGGTTTACTCCTTTTTACTCGTTTTTATGATACAATACAATAATTGAATCTTTTCTTTTCTAAAAATAAAAAAAAAAAAACAGTTACGTCAGTTCGTTCTGTTTGGCATTGACACCTTACTTTTGTAGATAACCGCTTTTGCTTAAATCATTTTTATATTTACATACCAATTTTAAAAATGTATGTTTATGATTTTTATAAAATCTTTGAGAGTTTACAATGACCTCAAGTTTTTACTAAAAAATAGCTTTAAGTTTCTATATGACTCGAAAGCTACTGAACCGATTTAGTTAAAATTTTAATTATGAAAGAAAAATAGAGTCACTGCGAAAGCGGAAGGGTTCAGCTGATATAGGGTAAATTAAAAAAAAAAATAAAATTTGTTAAAGGTCATTTTTAAGTAAATAGGCTTTAAAATAAACTCAATTTTGTTAAAAAATATATTAGGTAAAAAGCATACCATAACTTTTGAAAAAATAATGCATCTTTAAACCAATTGGAAATGGAAATTTAATATTCAAAAGTAGCGAACCGATGTTGTAGTCGAAATTTCAAAATTTATTAAAAAAGAGAAAATTCCTTTATTGAGCACAAAAAAAAAAATTTTAATTTTACAATAAAAGACGAAATTTAACTTAAAAAAAAAACCTATTGTAAATATCTTCTTTTTTGTTTAATAATTCACAGCTCTCTTGAGATTTCCGTTTTTATTCTTTATATGTTTGAGTTCACATGGTAGATTTGATTATAAGCTTGAATTTTGATTACTATTAATTGGCATAAAGTGTATATCGACGAAAGGTTACTGACTCACGCTCTTCAATACCTCTTTTTTTTATTTTAAGAATTTTCCGACAATACCCCTAAGTCCGATCCACATTAAGTTTCTTGCTTAGAATCTCGTTTTAAGCTATTATTTCTCTCAGAGCATTTCATGTGATTATTGTGATCATGATCTTCGAGCCGACTGGTTAGTTAGTTGTGCTTCGTGCATCGCACACAAGTAAACCTCCAGTCATTCTGGTATCATCGTCAGTTTGCAGTAGCGTTTGGAGTATTCAAAACGTCCAAAATAATCATACGGGCTATACTCTCCGTGCTAGTAACTGATACTGATTCAGTGTTAGATATAATTCTTGTTTTTGTGTGCACCTCTCCCTTTGTAATGTGTTAAGTGTTATTTTTTCTCATTGATGTTTTATAATTATTATAAAAATCGAAATTCTGCAGAGATATTTTTTTTCGCGTAAAACATTTTTCGCAATTTTCTGTAATTGCGTATATTGATTTACATAGTGCTCTCAAGATTTGGTAGAAAAGTGTAACAATCCATGAAAATAATTCGATAATCTGCCTCTGTCTCTCAATAAAAAAATACATTTTGTGTGATTTCATAATCTGATAAAGACAACTTTGAAATGATGTGGAAACAGGGTAAGATATAAAATGAATGTGTGTGAACACTATTTTTAAGTTTTAATAATTAATGACCATAATTTTTTAGGGGAATTTTATATTTTGGCTAACTATAACTTTTTCGAAACTACCTGTGTTTGTATTACTATTTACTATACTATGACCTTTGCAATAAATTTAAATTTTTAAGGGGTAAGAAAATGCGAAAAAAACATGATATTATCAGGCGGGACTTTAAGAATTTCATGTACTAACCAACAACAACGGCGGGAAAAAAAAAAAACAAGTATTTTTGCCAGTAAATTATGAAGTTCACCTTGACGCCTGGTTTGAGTTTTTTTTTTTGTAAATACATAATCGGTTCTCATTGGATACTACTCATGAATACCTGCCGTGTACAACTAGGAATGTTTACGATGCGCTGCGGTAAATTAAATGTTTAACATTTCTGTATAGCTATGCTTTCTTAGATAAAATAATAAACTGATATTAATATTTTTATTGAAAGTTAAACAAATAATGTATTAATTCCTTTTCATAGACAGAAATAAGAATGGTTGATCTGCTTTATAGTTAATTAAATATTACAACAAATTATTGCAACTCTTCTTTGCCTTATGATCCATCCTTAATAATCGGTCTATTAAATGTACTAAAAAGTGTACATTTAACATAAAACCTAACACTTTCGTTTCATCTTTCAAAATTACCGCTCCACAATCACTGTTCGATCCAATTTATAATAGTACTTTTGCCCCCTAATACATTGGTAAAAGAATTTACGGTCCCTTCAAGGAAGAAAACGGTTGCGAAAATCAATAGTAATCCAACTACAAAAAAACTTAGTATAGGTTCTCCCTCTATTAACAAAATTCAAGGGGCCTTCGTGGTATAGCTACTAAGATTTTTAAAAATTCACTAGCTTTTCCATATGCCATAAAATCGCCTTCACTGAAACCTGGCTTAATGCCACGATCTTGGACTGGACACTTTTTGATCAAGAGTTCCTAATTTTAAGGAAAGACCGTCATGTTGATAACTCAAATGTAGTAGGAGGTGGTATCTTAATTGCAGTTATAGAAATAATTTTAGTGCAACCAATAACATTCCCTCGCTTAATCTTGCAATAGAAATTATTTGCATCAAAATATCCCCCCAGTCGGCAGATTTGTTTGTTTTGAATGTTTACATTCTGTTTTTGTTAACTTGACTTGGGCGGCCATTTAATTAATAGCAGTGACTCACAAGACTATTGTTGGATTTACATACATATGTATGTACAATGAATATGTACAATATTCATCTTCATGCGAGTTCTGCAAATAAATGGGATGTAAGATATAAAATTCACATTTGTTGAATATAGAGTAGAGCCCCCTATTGCACGTGTATATGTATGTACGTATACCCATTTTACACGTTGCACGTGCAATTAAATTATTCGTTACTTGTTTTTTTGAAAATATTTTTTTTGGTGTAACATAATATCTATTAGATATAACCTTAAAACCGTTCTTTTAAACTGTAAAATATCTTGAAATCGCTTCACCCTAGTCAGTAACAGTTACGCGCCGCTTTAATAATTACACGTGTATTTTTATGCAGGTAATTAGATACACGCCTAAAATCGAAAGCTCTAATAATATAGAGAGAAAAGAACAAAGTGCAGAAATCTTCATTATAGGAAAATTATTGGGAAGTGCTATAAATGCATAGGTATATAAAGACGAACATGTTAATCTCTCTTTTTTTTATCACATTCCTATTTTTGGCATGAATCTGTCCCGCTCTATACTCTTCTTCAAATTTGCAGATGAACTTTGATTTTTAAAAAGCCAGTTTTCAGGTACTTTTTGAACACTTCAGTGCTTCTAGTATTGTTTCAGGTGATATTAATGTTTCAGTTTGATACGTTTATGCAGTATATATGTACATATATTAAAACTGTATAAACGACACAGTTCTTCTAAAAACTTATAAATAATCTAGCTTTTCCAATCTATGGTATTCGAAAGAGCTGAAAAGTCTCCGTAATAAAAGAAATAGAACGTGGATAAGAATTTTAAAAAGCATGTCCCTTGAAAATAAAAATATGTATATACACTATTTGAAGAGTATATACACCCTGTACTCACCGCCACAGAAGAAAACCTTGAGTTTCTGAGGTCGTTTGATTATTTTAAGTCGAAAAACTTAAGAGGTAATTCTTCGTTTTCGCTTCGATTTCAACTTATAACGGTTTTTATGATTTTTATTCTTTTTTCTTTTGACTGGCTCTTACTTTGCCAAACTACAAACGATTTTTGAAATTTTGTATATACTATACAAATTTGTTTTTTGTGGATAACGGTTTTTCCGCAATTTATTATTATACACATTTTTAAAGCATTTCTAGGCTGTTTTTTCAGCTTCGATATAATTTTTTATCCGCAAAACACGTTATTAAGTATAATTTTTTTTTTATTACGAAAACCCAATATGCGTTCTTAAAAATACTCAACATTTTTTAAATTATTAAAAAACAAAAAATAAATAAATAAAAATGTCAAAAATCGGTTTTAGTTTGGTAAAGTTAGAGCCAGTCAAAGGAAAAAAGAATACAAATCATAAAAACTGTTTTAAATCGAAAACGAAGCGAAAACGAGAAAATAACAAAATTTAGAGACGACTTAAATATTCCAGTGAAATGAACCATAATGGTATGGACTATAAATAATGAACCATACCATACATCACATGTTTCATATTAAGGAGTCCATACCATGTAATATTCATTATTTAGGGTCTACTTAAATATTTAAGTCGATACCATGTTTGATTTGTTATATAGAGTATATACTATTATGATCCATTTTACTTAAATATTTAAGTCACTCTAAATTTTGTTATTGGTAGGCCCCATTTATTCACCAGATTTATTAAGTTGTATTGAATGAATGAATAAGTAAGTTGTATTAGTTTTAATATCCAAAATTTTGTATTGTTGCATTTATCACAACATCTATCTCAGATCCACACACTTTGAAGTGTTTATTTTTTGCCTTTGCAAGGTCTAACTTGGAGTACTGCAATATTATTAGGAATCTTACGTATAGTATAGTTCATTCATTTAGAATCAAAAAAATTCAAAAACGATTTACAAGAGTTGTTGTGAATGTTTTATATTTATTATTTTATTTATTTAAAACAAATCGTTTGTCAATTTAAAATAATCTTTGCTGGTAGTAATCAAGTAATCTCTAAAGTTTTGTAACTTTATTTGATGAATAAAATAAACTAAACTTAAACTTAATAAATAAAAAAAAAACTCAAGTAGAAAACAAATGAAAGTGGTTAAAGTTCATTCAAATATTCTATGTAAAATTACATTAACTGCATAATTATGTATATTTATTTTTGGGAGGTGTTTTCTCCAGATAACACATTGATACATTCCCGCGTCTTGTTTGTTTTAAGTTTTTACCCTCATTTCGCAAAAAAAATATCTATATTAAAATTCATTCAACTTAATTTTTTAATAATAATTTATAAAAATCGTAACCGGTTTCCTGATCTCGACTTGCAGAAATTAAAATTCAATGATTCGCTGAAAATAACACAATTAGTTAAATGCGTCAGAAAAGAAGCCCAACATGCAATTAACACAAAATAATGAAAAAAAAATATGAATCATCTAAATGTTGTTTATGAAAGTGATTTTTGAACTTAACGTTATTTGTGATCGAGTGGAAGCTATGAAGTCGCAAGAAGTTAGAAAGTTTTTCCATGAATAAATATAATCGATTGTTTTCATTGAAAAAAGGAGTACGTCAATGTATGTACATTGTACATTATACATTTATACATACTTATGTACATCTGCATGATGTATACCTATTTTAATCATAACTTTATAACTTTAAACTTTTATTTGTATACCTACGATAAATTCATTGTTAAGGTTTTTTTTATTGGTATTGCCTTGAGTTGATATTATAAATGATTTGTGGTTACTTCTAACAACTTTTTTTTAAACGCGGGAAAATACAATAATGAATGACGCAAACAACTCTTGTGTGACGTTTTGAAATTTACCAAATTATTCGGTGCGCTGGATGGTAAAACATGTTTCTTATTTAATCAAACCTAATTTGATTACATTTAATTTCAAGTTTATTTCCGTTAAGTACATTAAGCTACATTATATGTAGGTTCATTGATCTGTATACCTACATACAGATGTAGGCATATAAATAACAAACATTATGTTGGACAGAGGTTTAAGTAACTAAGCTTATAATTAATTTAGTTAAATCATATAAAAAGGCTCAGTCCCAAATTTGAAGCATATCGTTTTAGCCGTTTAGGCTCTTGGTCAAATTTCAGTGGCGCACGGACGCACAGATGCACACACTCATATAAAAAAGAATGATGTTAAATATTGTAAACGATAAATAACTAGGTACGATGAAATAAAATTAACCGCATTGGAACAGAAGGTGAATTATTTGCGCATCTCCCGAAAGGACATGTCATTCAATTTCTATTGCACTCTTAATACTGTCAAGATTAGGCGCTTTTCAATAGGGAATCGCAAACTTGCAGACAATGTGTTTAAAAAGTGGTCTTCAGGAACAAAACAAGATTTAATATTATTTTACTGGCCAGCAAAAACTTGCATCACATGGAATGATATAATAGTTTTAGAACTTCATCTGATAGAGATATATTTAAATCATTTCATAATTAAAAAAAAAAATTATAAAGAAAATATCCCAAAATAGCTTTTAATGTCCTTAAGTCCACAAAAAAACATTCTCAATTTAAAATAGTGATTTATTTCAATTGAATATTGAATTTGAATTTGAAATTTTTTATTCAGAAGACCTTTTGACAAAAATGGAGTTTGGAATATAATTTTAAAACTCAATTATGTGGGCAGTTTGTATGTGTAAAAAAAAATTCTGGATTGGTAACAGGATTTGCTCAAAAACTAAAACTCCAATCTCTCAGTTCAGATCTGTTTTGGGTCATTTAAGAAAAAAGTTACTCATACGCCACAGTTTACTTAATAGAAATACACTTTATTCCAGGCTTGGTGCTTTTAGCATGCATTGCAACAGTTATTGTTGCTCAGGGATCTACGACATGGCAATCAAGACCTGTGGCGGCGTCAGCGGCAAACCTGCCTACAACATCGCCTTTGGGCTTATTTAATACCATATCAAAAGGAGCTGAAGACTTTTCATTGGAATTGTTCTCAACCGTATGCCGAGAAGTTGCAGGCATCAAGAAAAATCTTATGATTTCGCCGTTCACGGTATGGGCATTATTACTGTTAGTTACAGAGGGCTCTGGTGGAGAAACGTTAAATGAATTGCAACGAACATTACGAATTTCCAACAATTCCCAACTACTTCGTGAAGGTTATCGAGCTATAGAAAGAACACTTAAGTAATAACCACAACTTACGTGAATAGATTATATTTTACAATAAGTTTTTTTTTTTTATTTCAGAGTAAATACGAGTACTATTGAAGTGTCAACAATGCAGACCATTTTCTACGATATGAATCGTCCACTTAAAAGGGATTTTGAGGAAGTGATTGAACAACAATACCAAGCCAATCTGAAACCAATAAATTTTTTCGATCAAGCAAAAGCTCAGGCTGAGATCATTAAGTACATAGAGTCGGCTACAAGGGGTCTGATTAAACCAGCATTTCATACTTCAGATTTGGAAGATGCCCAAATGGTTATGATTTCATCGATTTACTTTAAAGGCCAATGGAAGGTATGTCGTTTAGATTATATTTAAGGGAATTTTTTGTATTGATCCTTTTATACTATAGCTTCCCTTCAATACATCTTTCACTAAAGATGAACCATTTTATGATGATGATGGTAATATTGTTACACATGTTCAAATGATGACACAAACAGCACCTTTTAACTATGCACCAATTATTGAAATGCAATCCCATATCTTGGAGCTTCCCTATGGCAAGGAAGATCGTCTTTCCATGCTGATTATAATTCCCAAAAAGGGTATAATTTTTGAGCTTTTAAACTTTTGTTTATTGTTTTTAATTGAATCTTTTTGTATAGGTATACGTCTAAATGATGCTATTGAAAGTCTGCGAAATGTTGGCTTAGAGAGAATTTTCACTGAACTTAGCGAAAAAGAGACAATAATGACTGAATATGACGCAGACGAAGTTGAAGTATTTCTGCCCAAGTTTACAACAACAACAAGCATCAATTTAAATGCAATTCTAGATAAGGTTCTTTTATTGATGAAAATTTGACGAAAATATATTTTAATTTTTTTATGTTTTATTTAATAGATGGGAATAAAAGACGTTTTCCAACCAAACTATGCTAATTTAACAAAAATATCCGACCAACCGCTTTATGTCTCTAGGGTAATACATCAGACCAAGATTGAAGTGAGTGAAGAGGGTACAGTTGCTGCTGCGATTACAGCAGGAATATTTGCTAATAAAGCATCACCACCGAGATTTTATTTAAATCGACCATTTGCGTACTTAATTGTTGAGAAGACAACAAGATCCTTACTATTTTGTGGACAAGTAACTAAACCAGTATATAATAAATAAAGTAATTGATAATATAAATTAAAGTTTTGGCATACTAATATTCAACTGTAGTTTTGGAATATTTTGTTTTATAAATTAGAGGGCAAACATCTGGATGGGAATTTTGTTTACCTCGGAAAATGTATTCCCCTGAAAATTTTTCAGCTATCGGGAATTAATTTCCCTCGAAGAAAAACCAAATAACTTCTTCATGAGAACTGTAAGCTGGCTTCAATTTAATTTGTTACGCCTTAAGACGCCGCCGATATCGTCGACCTCGACATAACACATAAACAACATGGTTTTTTATTATTATATTTATTTGACTCGAATTCAATATCTAATGGATTTACATTAAATGCGCTATAGCATTTTGCTTTTTTGCAACTGTATTTGATATTTTCTGAAGTTGAGTGAGTGTTTACATTGTTGTTTTTTTATATTTATTATATTTTTCAAAATTCGTAAAAGGATAATTTGTTTCTTTAAATTTTTTTGTTCTGCAACATTAAATATAGCCCAAATAATATTCCTCATTAAACTATATTTTAACATTAGAAATGTTTAAACGGAGGCATACAATATAAAAAAATCAAAAAAATATGAAACGCCTAGTAGACAAAGGGGGCGAAACGTGAGGGGAATAAACAAAATAAACAAAATCAACAAAATAAAAAAAATAAACAAACTAAACAAAATAAACAAAATTATTTCGTTCATGCTTTGTTGTTACTAGTTTGAGGAAACAGAAAACGAAGAAGATGATAAAACGGACAGAAAAAAAGGAGAAATGTTCGTAGGAAAAAAATGGGTATGTTTTTGATGATGATTTTTGGGAAATCTGAAAAATACCCGATTTGCGTTTACTTAAATGCTTATAGGTATCTTTCGATCCAATTATCCGATTTCCAATATTAAGGTATATAATTAAAGGAAAAATGACTGGCGTGTTAGAGCAAAAAATTTTCTAAATCATTCAAAATTTTACACTAAAAACATGAAAATAAATATCGGAAAAATAATTTAATTCAACGAGGAAGTTGATTAAAAAAAAAGCATTAAAATACTTTCAACCACCAATTGGCGAGAGGAATATAGTATTCTAAAGCCGGCGGCGGCGGAGTTTGTGCAATAAAAAACCACAATCGTGGCAAATTTGCTTCGCGTCGGAAAAAAAATGCTAAATGTTCATATGTACCTACCTAAATTTGTAGTCGGTATAATAATTGTAAAGATACATTGTGTTTGGTTTGGCTTGCTTATAACTTCGGTTCTAATAATCCGTTCATTAAGGTCTTAAAATTTAGCTAGAATATCGGACTACATTTTTTGTATTATATCATTGCACAGTCACATAAAACTATATATGAAAACCCCTATTAAATTGCGTATTTAATAGAAACAAAAATTTAATACAAAACAATAATTTTTTAAACCACATGTATTTGACCCTTTTTAGGAAAGTTATGATGTTGGTACCTATGTTCAGAAAAGTTGCTCAACATTTAAATTTGACATTCAATGTACGTAGGTACATAAATACATAAATGCTTTTTTCATTTCTAATGTTCCTCAACTATGCTGGAATGGCAAATCGGGTAAATTTTTAGCTTAATTGTTACAGGTTTAATAAATTGATTTATATTTGTGTTAGCTTGTTGTTTCAATTTATTTTAAAATTTGGTTTCCTTCAGTTTATCCCTCAAATAGATTATAATTGATTATCGGTGTATGTTGTTTTTCTTTTTTGTGTATCAATATTCTTATTTGGAAAATAGATTCTTAAATATAAGAATATAATAATAATAATAATATACGTTCACTAATTTTGATCAATAAAATTGCAATTGGTTTTGTAATTTTACATAAATTATGTGTTATGTAGTTCTTTTTCGTATTTAGATATTTTTCAAATTTAAATTACAATAAAATTATGGAATATATTTTTTTGTTTGGGCTTATAAGTATATAGAATAATGTGTATTATAATAAATCCATTTAGGTTCAATAATATATAGCTACTGTCTATGCCCTTTTTTGAGAATAGAGAAACAATTTAATTATATTATATGCTTAACGTATCAATAAAAACATATTAACAAATAACGAACAAATAGATACATATATAGAAAAAATTAAAAAAAAATATAATTTATATGGAGGTTCTATAATAGCAACTTTATTTTCATCTCAAAGCCATCGATCATAATCAAATTCCTATATCTTAACTCAAAAGAATAATTAAGCACACTACTCGAAACAAAAATTAAACACGAATTTTAATTATCTAAACCTTGACAAGTATTTGAAGTAAAAATTGAATGTTAGATTTTTTTTCTTTAACGTTTTTAGTTTTTATTTGGAATTTTGTTTAAAAATGTTTTTTTTTTTTTTTCTGAAACGTTGCTTTAAATTATTTTCAATCCTTACTGCTTGCGCATTTCTCCTTTAAACGCTATTTATTTATACGTAGGTTGTGTTTATATTAGAAAAAAACAGGTTTTTAACATTTTAATTATTAAAAATTAGTTCAAGAAAAGAAAACATTTTCATATAATGTTGGTTATATGTTATATGTTTAGTGTTTTGTTTTGGTTTATTATATTCAATTATTTAGTATTTGTATTAATCTTATTTACGAGGAGAGAGATGAAGGATAGAACAAAAATGTAAATTTATCGCAGATCGGGATCATCGTTGGCAGCTTTCTTGATTCTTAGCAAAATAGTAGTATACCATTGATCGAGCCTTGAAATGCTATCGTAGTCCTTGACGGCATCAGTAAATCCTTCGATATTTTGTTCTTCTAAGTGCTCACATAGAGTCTAAAAAATTAATTTGATATAAATTAATGGTTATAGATAAAAGTAAATTAAGTATAAATTTTAAAAAAATCCTGGATCTGAAAAATCAACTTTCTTTTTCATCCTCGGAATGTTGGGTTATGGGGTCTCAAAATATGAGTTCTTAATTATTGTAATGTTTAGAGGGCCCTCATCACCATCCCTATGTGAAAACTAAAGATTGAAATTCGCGTTAGAGCGAGTAAATTTACTGTTAACCGTGTGATACATAAAGCCACCTATATTCAACACAAAAATGACGATGAAAATTGAATTTCGATATTTCGTAGACGTTAATTTGTTTGGATATGTTCATCGCTGAATCACGCTCAAATGACTAGACAAATTCTATAGTAAAGAAATTGGTAAGCCCATGGAATAGATACAGGATACTTTTTATAACGAAAAAAAAGAAATAATAAAGAATAATGATCGTGACCTCTCCCCCCCCCCACACTTTCAACGGAGAAAAACCCACTCAAAAATTTACCTAAACCCAAATACTCACCTTCACAAGTTTATACTCCCGTGAATCCTGAAAAGCTGGATATTGTTGGGCGTACTTCTCAATTGCATGTTGAGCATTTAACAAATCTACACTTAGATGACATAGGGCAGCCCTGAAGAAATATTCTTTAGCGCTGTATTTTAAGAGAGAGCTCTCCAAAGATGAAGTAGCCACCTATGATTAGTATAAATTTGATATAAATTATTTTTCATTTCATTTAAAAATGAATGAATTTAGTTTTACAAGAATTACCTGTTCGTAGATTTGTATAGCTTTGTCGTAATCTTCTAATTGAGCGGCATACTGTGCGACCTTCAACATGCATTTATTAGCTGAACTAACTGATTCTTCACCTCGGAAGTAATCAGCTGCTTGTTCATAATGCTGGATTGCTTTTGCCTATTTGTTGTTGTTTGAGAAGAAGAAAAACCATTAGAAGTGAGTAGTTTTGTATAAGACTCTTTATATTACCAAAGTGTTAGGATCTGATTCGTACATTTCAGCAATGCTTTGATGATGTTTAGCTGCCATAGTAAATCGGCCCATATCAGTGTATATATCTATGGCTTTCAAAAGACACGATACAGCTTCTTCTACATCGGACTTTCGAATAAATCAGAAAAATTATTACTTCATTTTTAATATCATTATACAGTGGGTTTACCTTTTTGTAACAGTTGGATGCGTCAACGTACATAGTACCAGCGTCGTGACGACTTCCAGCTCGTGAATGTAAAGTAGCTGCCTCGCAAAATGCCTGTCCGGCCTTTGACCAATTTTTAGCCATTTTAAACATATTTCCAGCACGCTGGTAACATTCGATTGCATCTTCAACCTTATTGGATCCACTTCTAGGTGTACAAATTTTTTCATTATCATCAAAAAAAAAATTACATGCAATTTTATATTCCAAGAAAAAGTTAAAAGAGAGGGGGTAGGTAAGCTCAAAAGATACTTACCCAAACAACGACCCAAGAAAACCCTTCTGTTGGGTAAGTTTTTTTTCTGCCTCAGCCATAAGCTGCATCGCTTTTTGTTCGTTGTCCGCCATACTATTGGATTATTAGAGGAATGATTATTTTTTTAAAAATTTTCGTCCTGGATAACACAGAAAAAATTTTCTTTTTATGACACACAACGACAGAAATATTGATTTCTTTTCACTTCTTTTTTTCTTTTTTCAACGTAGCGAAGCGAAATGACATAAAAGTTCTTGTTATCAAGACGTTGGTGGCGCTACGAGCTTTAATGGGAGGCGTTCGTTTGTTGGAGGATCATAAAGCTTTGCGCCAACTAGGAAACTTTAAGAGCCAGTTTATTCACAACTTATTTAGTAAATATAATAATTAAAGCCTTAACTACATTGAACACTTTTTGGAAAATTACAAAAGTAAAAATATTTTTTTCCCGCTAGCGCAGTTATTTTGTGAAAAAGAATACACACATTTTTTTTAAACCGAAATTTAAGCTTTCTGCATCATTGATGAAAATGAGTTTGAAAATTTTCACTTTGGTACTTTTTCAATTTTTTGGTCAATGTAGTTAAGGTTTTAGTAAGTGCATAATAACCGCAATATTATTCACTCGATACATTCAGATTGAAACTTAAATCCGGATGTATTTACATTAAATTTGTATTATTTACATCTGGATTAAAGTTTTAATCTGGATGAATCGAGTGAATTATATGGCCTTAAATGTTGCATAAAAAGAAAGGAAATTGAAAAAAATCAATTTTATTATTCGAAAGGAAAACTACATTAGTTGCCCCGTGTTGTGAGGAACACAATTCATGAATCAACCAGCACTTCTCAAACCATGCTACCGATAAAAACATAAATGAACACATCTCTAACATGTCACTGATTTTGACAATACTCAAAATTTTGTTCAAAGTTCGTTTTGGTTTGGGCCGATTGTTTTTTCACTGAATTTTAGTTTTTAATCAATAAAAATTAAAAATTTATAAAACAAATCGAAACAAAGGTGAGAAATTAGTAACTATTTTACGAAAAAGAGAAACCCACACGCCCAAACACTTGATAAAACCAACCATTGTTCTAACAATGATCTGCCTTTATTTCCTTTTCTATATAATAATAAGTTTCCTTTCTAGGAATAAAATGTTGTCCAGCATTAGAGGTTTTTTGTCGCGCCATCGAAGAAAGTTTATTGTGACCGGAGTCGTGGTAGGTGGATCATTTTTGGTCTTCAAGTATGCTCAGAAAAAGCTTCGCGATTTCCAGGAGCGACAAACTCGTGAGTTTCTCGAACGCACTCAACGCATTCAGTACTTCGAATCCCAAGAGCGCAACTGCAACCAGGTCATCATAGGCATAAGTACTGATCTATGCAACGAGATCCTCAAGTTGCTTAATAGCGATGAAGTGCTCGAAAGGCTGCGGCGAAATCCAGAAAATAAAGTCGAGCTTTGGAAAGAACTCAAAATCATTGCATTCACACGACTGGCAGTATTTATTTATGCCACATCTATGCTCAACATTACACTAAGAGTCCAAATGAATGTTATCGGCGGATATGTGTATAAAGACACCATGCAAGAGGAGAACAAACTAACCGACGACATTCGAGAGGCCTATTTATCGTCTATTAGGTATTTCCTCGCTGATGGCTTGGTCAGTTTGGTGCAGCTAATCAAATCAAAAGTAAAGGCTATTCTCTTAACACAATCGCTTACCTCTCGCTTAAGCCTCTCCGACTTGGAACAGCTTTTCTGGTCGATTCAGATGTCTATCAATAGCGATGCGAGTGATCCGAACAGCAAATTAGCAACCTACGTTATGCCATCACATTTGGGTAATTCCGGTGAAATCCTAGACAAGATGTACAGCGAAACATTGGACCTGCTGGAAAGCGATGATGTATCGACGATATGTTCAAATAACATATGTCGTGGTTTCTCTATTGCAGTTGATAGCATAGCCGAATGTATGGCAGATTCTGTCAAAAGTACATTGCAGGATTCTGACGAAACTGCCAAATTCAATGTTAATAAAATCGAATTAGCTCTCGCCAAAGTGATCCCCATACTTAATAGACTGACTGCAACAGGCGTCGACAAAACCAAGAATCCCCAAAACTTTGTCACATCAATTGTGACGTTCTTTTTGCTATCAGAAAAGTGCAAGACACTTGGGGCGAATGTTTACGAAGTCTTTAGCGTATAAGTTTCTGATTCAATTGTGACTAACAAAAACGGCACCGAACGCATTCCAATGTGTGTTTTATTGTTTTTTTTTTTTTAGTTTATACATTTTTTGTTTATATTCTAGTTGTAATGGGTCGTAAGTGTTTAAATAAAAAAATCAGGTATTATGAAAAACAATCACACATAACATTGGGATTTTATTTTTAAAATAATTTTATAATTTCAAATACCAAGAAAAAGTTTAAATATAACATTTACAACATCAAATTATTTTATAAGTTTTCGAAAAACAAGAGAATATGAAAAGACTTTTTACTTAAAAAATAGGGATATCTAATTGTACTACTATTATTTATTAATGGTAATGAAATAATTATTAAAATGAATGAAGTTTGATTTGAGTTAAAAGCAGGTTCCCAATACTCTGAAAATAATATACATCAATTTCCAGTTTCAGCTGGAGCGATTCGACCCGTGGAAATTCATGGCAAAATAAACACCTTTATTCTGATATGATAAAAATATCCTCGTAGGTGTACCTACCTGAAGAAATTATAGGAACTTCAAAATTGCAGACAGGCGAATATAATTTTGTTAATGTGTGCATATTATGTAGGATTTATAAGGGTCCTAACTAATGGAGTTTGATTGAGAAAAAAGGGACTTTAATTGAGTTACGGAATTGCGATAGAATTAAAGTAAAAAAAAGAAAATTATAGATAGTAAACAAGTCAGTATTAAAAAAATAAAAAATTTACAGATCGTCAAAGGGAAAAAGAATTATACAGCCCTATTCTGCTAAAAGTTCGCGTGAATTTTCGAATGCTACTTACTATACGTCGGTGGAATATTCCAAGAGCTTTGAACTCAAAGGATTGAAAAGTTTAAAAGATTATCGGATAGCAGAATAGGGCTGATAGTAATCAAACCGCGATAATATTAAGAGATCATATTAAGAAAGGAAAAACAACATTATGACGAAAAATGACATGTTTCAGCTGACTTTGTTCCACTATCAAGACCAATGAACAATCATAATTCTTAGTATCGATAGCGAAAAACGGAATGAGCCACAAAACATGAATACTTATAATATTATATTTGGAACAAAAATACAAGATCTTGATTTTTTTAAAAAAGGCCAATATTTCCGGAATTTACTTTCTTTTAGCCTTTGGGTCAGGCGGTAAGGGTGGCGTTGATTGCAGTAAACCAGCATCTCTCATTCTTTCGAATGCCTTCTCCGCATCATAGTTCTTGTAGAAATCTGCAAAGCGTTGCTTTCTTGGCTTGTTCACCGTCAAATAAAATGTGGTAACAGCGCACAAGACCGTTAAACACATTCCAAAAAGATTCCTCTTGATTGTGGCATTATGAAGACCTCTTAGAACGGGTTTGCTGCTAGTTGCCATGTTCTTGGTAGTTATACCGGAATTAGATTGTACTACAAAGTTGACACAAGTTCAAAGAAATTAAACAATTTTTGAGGAAAATAAAATTTACGGATGAACTTTTGAAATGAAAGAAAATGCAAGGAATGCCTGGAAGTTTTTATTTTCTGCTTGAATTCTGGTTCTATTCAATTTAAAAAGAAAATGAAGACTTGATCTTTCTTGAAGATAGAAATTTCATTGAGAATGATATTATGTATAAACAGCAAGTAATTTTAAATAAGAATGAATCATGAAATTTTTGAAGAACTTTAATTTATGACCAAATGGATAGCCTTTGTTGCAAACAGGCATAGGATAATGAAAACGCAATTATAATTATTTTCTTATAGCATTTTATTGCTTTATTCTTTGTATTCACATTTAACTTTAAAGATAAATAATTTAACACGATTGGAAAACACCAGCAGCCTTCATCCTTTCGAAAGCTTTTTGGGCATCGTAGGTCTTGTAGAATTCAGCATACGCTTCCTTCCTTGGATCCTTTACGGTAACTTTAAAGATCATGGAGATGGTGAACACCAAACCAACAGCAACAGCTAAATTCCTCTTGATTGTGGCATTATGCAATCCTCTGAGAACTGGCTTGGGGATTGATCCTGCAGATACTGGAGCGTTGGACATTTTGAGTACTGTTCACTTTCTATTGATAAAACTGACTGAAATAAAATTTACAAAATAATGTTTTTGGGCTGTTATGTAATGGGAAATATAAAATAAAATCAATGAAATAATTTGCCATACCTTTCTGCCGAGAAAAGATTTTTAGTAAGAAATGTCAGAATGAGAAATGATGGAAGATAAATGAAGTTGGAAGAGGTTCAATTTGTTTTCGGAACAATCAGTCGGTAGAAGCGAACTACCATACCTCCGGGTAAGAATTAAGGCTCCCCCAAACCAGCGCGAAGCTGTCGCAGCGACGACGAAAACAATAAATTACAATACGTTCATAAAAACTCCGCGACACAAATATTTATTTCAATTGGATAAAAGTCCCGAAAAAAAAATACACATATTTTCTTTTAATCTTTTTTTCTACTGAAAAAAGTTCATCTTTCTGTTGTCGAATTTCTTTCAACAAAAAGATCGATTTTTTTTCAAACAGAATCGAATTTTTTCTGTTGTTGAAAGAAATGTGTAAGGAATCGATTTTTTTTTGTGATTATTAATTAATTAATGTAACACAAAACGAAAAAACAAATGGGACTATGAGTCCAGTTTTTTATTCACCCCATACTTTTCTGGCCAGTCAACTGCCGTGATACCGGACTCAATCTTCCCAATCTAAACAGCGTCTAACATAGTTTTTCTGTGTGCTTAATAAAATCCCTTTTCAAGAAGATATAGAGACGATTTTGCAGCGGCGGTGCGTCGCTTTTATTGTGTTCAGCCTGGCAGTTTCATGCATATGCACCTTTATTTATTGTTTTTTTTCTCCGAATTTCATGAGAATTTTGACAGCAATCATATGTTATAAGTTCTTTATTTCTTCAAAAAAGGTTTTTTAAGCAAACATAAAAAAGAATATCTTAAGTTCTGCTCTCCTGCAGCTATGAAGAGCGATTGCATTGACGAAGTTTCAAGATCTTGGACTGATGATCTACCAAAGTGCAAGAATACAGGAGCTGGGACGGCTAAGCGAGCACCTCAATGGGGCGGCGGTGGAAGCAACGAAGGACACATCTCACGCACTAAAAGAATATCCGATTGCAGCTTTTATTGCGAAGTCAACGAGTATACCAGTTTGTACGCAATATTCTCCGGACACAAAGGTCAAAAAGTTGCCAAAATGGCGATGCAAAGAATAGCGGCAGAAATAATTCTAGGCCAGTTGATTGACAAGCGAACGGACGAAGAAGTGCACGAAGTCCTGCGGCAGGCATTCCAAACTGTAGAAAAATCATATCAGGAATCGATTGATGGTCTTTTAGCTAAATATGCTATCCTGAGGTGTCAGATAGCAGAAAACGTGGGGATCTATGAGGAGATAGTGAGGAATTTAGAATCGATTGAACAAGAACTGGCTATTGGTGCTAGCGCTGCTATATGTCTCATTTACAATTCGCGTTTATTCATATGCAATGTGGGCACTTGTAGGGTGCTTCTGTGCCGAACCGATGCGAATCACACCTCCAGAGCCATCCAATTTTCCGTTGATCACAACTTGCTGAACGAAGATGAAATTCTGCGACTCACTCAGCTAGGCGTGGATGTTTCACAGTTAAAGCGCTTCGATATGTTCAACACCCGGTCGATTGGTTACTATCTCGGCAAAGGTGGCTACAAGGATTGTCATTATCTGGCGAATGCAAGTGCTGAACCTATCACTGCTCAACCAGAAATCGTTGGAGGAATCGCCATTGATCCGTCGTTTCAGTTCTTGCTTCTTATTTCTAGTGGAACATGTAAGTATTTGCAAGAAATCTATGCTGGTGATACCACACAGGAAAACAGACAAATCGTTCAGATGTGCGCTAGGGAACTGCAATCATCTCATGAAGACCTTACAGATGTTGCTCAAGCCGTAGTCAATAGTATTGTGCAACAACACCGGGAGACTTGTGATAACGGAAAATGGGCCAATGATGATTTGACAATTCTTTTAAGAAATTTCAATACGAAACGCAACAACAGGGTTATGTTTAATTCCCTTGTGCAAGAGATACGGAATGAATTGACAAACTGCAGCGAGGAAACATCCGGTTCGATATATGAAGCATCGGAAATGGGAACAAATATGACTGAAACTGGATCGATTACATCCCAAACAAGTTCTTCGAGTAATTTTGGCGAGATTCAAAAAGTAACACCGTATGTTGACTTTTCACAGTATTACGAGAACGTCAGAGCTGCCAAGCAAAAGGGGACACTACCAGAAGGCATTAATTTTGACTGATATACATTAGAAATTTGTAATATAATAAATTGTTATTTGTTGTTATTTATTATTTTTTTCTCTTGTTTGATATGTATTTGAGTTTTTTTTAAAATAATTTACACGCATCTCAAGAGGTTATGACTACTCTTTATATACGACAGTATACAGCTTTGGGTCTTGGCACCATTGAATTTCACACTATTATTGACACCCCATGTCACAATGTTGCTTACTCTCTCGTTGTAAATCAATGCTCGAAGAAGACGGGTGTGAGTCATTAAACAAGTATGAAAAGTTACCAGAATTCTCTGGTGAAGCACTAACTTCCTGGATTTAAAATTTTAGCGAATGGTCGTGAATCCATTATGATGTCCCATTTATTCCTGCTCGAATTTCAACTGTAAATAGGTGTTTATAAACGTCATCTGCTAAAAAATGCATTTGCGAAAGTTCTTAAACACAAACTGCAACTCAAAAACGAATTTGAATTGCAATAGCACTTGGTTCGATAATGCAGTCTGCTCATGTCGGATGTTCCTAAACATCATCTGTGGCCAAAAATCGACATGCTAGCAGTTAAATGGAAATGCAAAATATGTACATATCTATATTTAAGTTAGAAGTAGGTATTTGCCCCTTCACTTATTGAATGACCCCCTTGTTTGTATGTAAAAGTTAAGTATAGCTACATCCTAACCTAGTAGCAATGGATTTACTTTTAAATTAATACCAAAAGACGGTTTAACGCTATCAGCAGTGCTTAATGCAAGCGCTTGTAACATTGTCTCTTTCCTTTCGGGTTTTTAACCTTGGAGTTTTTGATTTTTTTTTTTAAATTATTTGTAAAGGTTTTAAATGAAAGATTGTGTGAATTTTTTTGAAGCATCAGATTACAAAACATTAAAAGAAAATCGGTTTAGCCATTAAAAATATATATGGGAATAACCCACAAACATAAGGCAATTTTCTCAAAAAAAAAAAAGCTTTAAAACCCTATTTTCATTATGTGAATTTTTCACCAAAAACTGCAGCTTTTCTACAATCACATTTGTTATTACATGTATGTATAAAGGTAAATTAGAATCGTTAGAGTCGTTTTCAAGAAAATTTGAAAAAAAAACCGCTGTAAAGAAGCTACCCGTTCTAGATGAGTTAAAGAAAAAAAAATCGAATTTATCCTCTTAAGGGAATAACGTAAAAATGAACTTTACAGAATCAGTTTACTCAGGCTAAAGCCCTTAATAAAGTGCATTTATCATAGCTCAATCACAGCTCAATTAAATCAAACTTATTTTTATTAGAACGAAATTTATTTTTTTTTGTTTATTGAAAAAGAGCGCACTAATATATGTATGTGTATAATTAGTGAAATTAAAATTCATTGCAACCAAAAACACAGTTTGCATTTTTAAAACAGCGAAATTTAATTTGAGATTTTAGAAATGTCATATCTTGCTAGTGTGTGTGCAAATCGGTGTAAATTCTTTTTAAGATCTTGCAAAATATTCAAGATTTGTTTGACAAAAAAAATCGATTCTTTTTCTAAAATGACTGCTGCCATCAAAGTTAACATAACCTGTACCATCGCCCAAATTCGGATGCGCGATATATCCAGTTACACCATTTAAAAATG
This sequence comes from Epistrophe eligans, assembly GCA_951394125.1. Classification (NCBI taxonomy): domain Eukaryota; kingdom Metazoa; phylum Arthropoda; class Insecta; order Diptera; family Syrphidae; genus Epistrophe; species Epistrophe eligans. Next base: position 7,118,563 of record OX596031.1, on the reverse strand, counting down.
ACCAACTGTAGCTAAAAATGACCAAAATAATTTATGTCTGAAATATTTTTAAACACAGAAAAATGAATTTTTCACATTTATTTTAACATTATTCTTCATATTACACAGATGGCATATTATTTTTTTAATTATTAATAATAAAAAAAACAATAAAAAACAGGTACAAACAAATTCACAAAGTACCTAACAAACTTAATTAAACATAACATAAATAAATAAAAGTAACAATCATAAATAACGAAACATACAAATATTAAGATCCCCCTGTCTCTATTGGAAAACCCAAGAATCTTTCACTTTAGCGGTTATTTTTTGATTTCAAATTCCAATTGGTCTAACAAAACTCAACGAAAGAGAATTCTCAATAAAGGACATATGTTCAGTTTGGCATTGTATTTGTATGTATGAGTAGTCAACGGGGTAGTTTTTCCCTGTTCGCATGTGTAGAACAAACCACCTCCTTTCTGTGTGCCATCATTAGATAAAAAAGCCAGCCGTCAAATGTTGTCAATTATGTATGTAGATACATATGTATATTCGAAAAAAGCATTCGTTATGCTCAGCTGTACCGTGCAATCAGTACTAAAGTTACGGCAAAACCAAATACACACCGCACGCATCGCGAAACGTAAACATCAAAACTAATTTTTTCTCATTTTATAGATACAGTTTTTTAATTACATTTGTATCTTAATTTTATTTTCCTTGTTATTTAACTAAATAAATCATTTCCAAGTGCAATTTCGGAAAAGGGACCCCAAAAATAAGGGGTGTGTAACAGCAAAGGATTTGTGCGGGCGAAGGATTATTGAATTTTCTAAAAATTTTCTTTGTGGAAATTCTAAATGAAAAAAGTTTTCGTGTGAATTTTCCTTTTCAATATTTGATTGAAAATCCTATTAAATTCTCTGTTCGGAACGAGAGAAAAAATTAACTAATACAGAATTCTTTTTATTTTTAAATGTTTTTAAAATATCTCGGAGGGAAAAGTTGTTATGTAAGATTTTTATTTAGTGTAAACACTTGAAATTATTTTATTAACTTTGTTGTTCTTTTTTAAATAAACAAAAAGTTAATGTAGGTATCAGGTTTGGTGAAAGATATGAAACAATAAAAGGAGATCTACCGCCCTTTTATCGTAATAAAAAAGATTTTCTTCAAGAGTGTACGTCTCTCTAAATAATAAAAGAAAGAAGGGATGAATGATGTGAATAGATTATATCCACATCGATTCCTTCCATGAACATAAAGTAGACTTGGGTTGCAAGGTTGCAATCATCTTTATCTAATGAACCAGGATGTCTGCTTTGAGTATTAGATGCAATTTATAATTATTAAAAAAATAAAAAAAGCATACCTGTTGGTTGTTGTATCGTATGTTATTTAATTGCTGTTTTCTTCTTTTTATATTATGATCCTTGTTTGTCAGTGGGTATGGTTGATGGCAGTAGAAGGGTTGGTTTTGTATTGTTAAATTTGATGTATGTACATATCTGTAGCTAGGTAGGTAGTTAGATATTTTATTTCAGTAAAAAAAAGCAAAACAACATCGTGGAAATAAACCCCTTTAGGTATAAGGATTTAGCAATATTTATAAAGCTTTAAGTTTGTACCTATGTCCTTATAGGACCCCGTAATGCGAGGTGTCATTATAGAGATAATAATTAAAAATTTCAACAGATAAATCATTGATAATCGTACAAGGTTTTAAAAAAGCCGTTAAAGAAGAGTTTGAATTTAAAAAAATCGTTTCTTTAGTGAGGTATATACTTATTAATAACAATTTAAAAAATATACCAAAAGGTGAACCATATTTACAAAAATATGTAACCTTTTTTGTAAATTATAATATTTAGTTGAAACCGTTACAACAAATTAACTTTAACGGCTGTAAAATATTGTATGGTATAGATATCTGAGAATGTCCTAAGAACACTAGGTACTAGTTAACTAATCGCAAATATAAATAAGAAAAGTGCCAAGTGTTAAATTGGTTAACTAATAGATAATAGAATCAATAGCTGTGAATAAATAATGCCACAAATTACTACTAAGAGCGTATTTTTTAACAAGCGAATATACCAAGAATAACAGGTCAGTTCAAACTACATATTTTAATAACTGCGTTTTATTTTCCCCAGATCTAAACCATATTGGATTTGTTTACAAAAATACACGTATTACAAAAAAAAAAACAAGATTAAACTTTGCTTTTGAATTTGGATTCCCAAATCCAATTTGAACACGCACCCTTAATTTGTAGATGGCGTCTCATCAGTAGTGTAAAGAAAAAAGACAACAGGTACATATGAATAAAAACAAACAAGATGAAAAAAGAGATATGTAGATATATAACAATGTTGTCATTGAAATCCTGGGTTGTTTTATTTTCATGGTCTGATCTAAAAAAAATTTACCTTATACATTCAAATACGATTTAAAAGCTTTTGCCTTTGCTTTGCGCTACCGAAGCTACGTGATCAAAATATTGGTTTTATTGTTTGAAAACTAATGGACTTGAATTACTGAACATTGATTATTCCCGAATTTTTTTTTCGTCTGAGTATATATGCACGCATTTTCTTAAAATTGTTTACATCATCATCTTGCACTAAAATGTTGTTTTTTTATATTTGTATACAAAAATCTTAACTAGTCATTGTTTTAATAAATCATTATGTTATATCTTTAATTCTTGGCCTTCTTAAAACCTTGATCCATAAAAGCAAGTTCATGCGATTCAGACAGACATATTTAATTATCCTATACGATTTGTCATTATTGTTTTCTTCTCACAAAACCAAATCATGTATTTTACAAGAAATGTGCTCAGCTTGTTGGTATGGACAAGCTCACAGCTGCTATATTGAACCAAGTCATAAAAAGTGATTCGAAGATATTAAGAGGTTTATTCATTTGTGTTTGTTTAAATTATTTAAGGTAGGTAATTAATTTAAAACATTAAAACCATTCTCTAACTTTTATCCAAAAAAGTCATATTTTCTACTGAAACTTTACCTGTTCCTGAAAAATGTCTAAAATAATTTCCACCAAGCTCGGGTTTTTCGATTCTTAAAAACAATAATAATAATAAATGCGTGCATATTTAATAATTCTACATATGTATAGGTATACATATAAGTATTAGGAAATTGTACATATACTTTAAAAATAATTATATAAATAGTTATTTGTGCTTTAATTAAATATTTTTTACTGACCATTTCTTTGGATGTTGTTCAGGCTTTTTTGGTTACACTTCTCTTTTATGCAAATAAATAATAATAATAATTTTTCCTATGTTTCGTTGGATTTTCCCCAGCTGCTGTAGGTTAAACTACAAATAAATTAAATATGAAATATTTTATTACATTTATTGAAAAAGAATGTTTTAATTAAAAACTTATTTAATAAATAAATGAATAAAAATTAAAAACAGCATTCATTTATTTATTAATTTTTTATTAAAGTTTTTAATTAAATCATTCTTTTTCAATAAAATGTAACAAAATATTTGTGTTATAGTTATAGTGATAAGATAAATAAGACTTTTTATGGGCGATAGACCAATTGAAAAATGTTAGTTAATTGCAACGTTTTATTAACAAAAAAGAAAGAATATACACACATATGTAGGTATATAATATGTAAATACTTCACTCAAAACTAGAAAGAATTTTAGATACCTAAAGTCCACAGTACACATATTAAAGGTAATATCATTAGCGTTTCCATTTTTGTTAAGTTCTGCGCATTTGTCAAAATCAAGGTATTATGTCATATATTAATATTGTGTTGTTGTTTCTAATGTGTGTATTGAGTTACTGTGGTCACTCGAACAGCCAGTTTTATTTTTTTTTACATTTTCAACTTTGACAACCTGCGCAATATATAACCTTAGATTTGTGTACTGTGCCTAAAGTCTTTTTAATTGCAACCTAAATTGGAAGGCACTAGTTAGAAGGTATAGAAGGATATAGGAAAGAATTTATCTAGACACGCGGCTCCAGATGTTGATTAAGACAATGTATATAGGATCAAACGAATGAAAATAACTTTACATATCATCGGCTTAGTCCATAATATACGGCCGAATAAAATAACGTATTTGTATCTAGTCGCATAACATCAATCACCACTTTTCTTTGAAAATATTATGTTTGCCAAGTCCAAAATTCTCATGAAAACAAAAATTCTAAGTTTTATCGGTAATTTCTGGAATTTTCACATTTTGGAGGTTCAGACTTCAGAGTGACATATACATACATATTATAAAAGAAAAAAAAACGCAATCTTTATTTGTTTAAATTGTTTAAATTGATTTATTACAACCTTTATCACAAGTAAATGTATTTGAGGGCGTTTATAAGTCACAACAAAATAAAAAGAACTCCCAAGATGAACATAAATAATAATAATTAATCAAATAAGTAATTTAATATTGTGTAAGTACCTACATACATAGCAAAAAAAAATATGTACATATGTTGTCAAGTGTTTGTTAATTTATGTATATGACTTTTAACGGTCTTCCCAATAAAAAAAAATATTTTTTCTGTTTCCTTTTCGGTACAAGCAATGTGTTTACAATGAATCGTAAAATATGTGTTCTGGATGGATAGTATTTAAATTACTTTTGAACAAAATTTTTCTCAAATACACCTGTAAGTAAAAATACGATTTTAAACTTCATGTTCAATTCCCAACTATCAATTATAAATATTTTATTCTAGAATTTATATGTACATATGTATGTACTGTACATCACATTATAGCCGATTTCTTTTTGTAAATAGCTCGGCAAACTTTTATTCGCAAACAAAAACAAATCAAATTTTGTTTCGTGTATAAGCAATACAAACATTTTTATAGGTAATTCTCTTTTTAGTTATTGTTTGCATTTAAAAAAATTGAGGAGCTTGTGTTATTCACTTTTTTAAAAACACAGTACGGTACAAAATGTGAAGTGAAATAAAAGAAAAAATTTCAGTAAATCTAAAATTGAGAAGTTTTTTAAAAAAAAGATTGATTTCGTCGAATCTTTAACAAAAACTTATTAGAGAAGTACCTACTTTACGGACATACATATTGCATCCTTTTGCTTATTATGTATATGTACATACATAAACTAAACGGTGAGATAAAAAAAAATCCGAATCAAGAGTTAACAAAATAAATTCTTGCAAAACAATAGTTGCTATAATAAATATCAAGGGAAATAGTAAAAAAGTCACAAAAAAGGTTAGCGAAATGATGTGTTTGGTGAAATAAATCAAAGACGAGATAACTTTTTCATTTTTTATCAAACTTTTTCTATGCAAATTATAAAAATTTAAGATTTTAGTTTTATATAAATTCAGATCTTTTAACTGACCGACTGGTTCAATTAAGCAAATATCATTTGATTACACAAGAGAAACCACTAAGCAGGAATTCCGTAACTAAAATTATAAAAAAAAAAACAAAATGAACGATGCACATAAAGTTTAGTTTACAATTCGTGTATAAACAAAAAATTGCAAGACACTATATTCTATAATATCTAAAGCCAAACATGCCTTCATTTACCCTAAGTAATCATGAATTTATTTGCATGCAAAAATCTTTTTAATTCACCACACTATTTTTAAGCATGTAAAACGATGGCTGTCCAATCGCCATTTAAATATTTATATAATATAATATTTCTGTAATGGTGACGCTATTTTCCCCGGGCAAAAAAAAAAAAACACGCCTTTTGCTTAGAATTTTTTTTGGCACGGTACGGGAATGGAAACTATGTTTGAGCAGGGAACACTAGTCGTATGTTTGTCTTAGCTTGTTTCCATACAAATTATTATCGATGACAAAGACGTACTTTCCACCGGTAACACAGTTTTCTCCTAGTCCTACCTTAAAAATGAACTCGATTACTGGTATTAAACAAAATCTTTCTCTGTGAGAAAATTTTAAATAAAGTTTTTATTAACAGTATCTTATTCTTCTATATATATAAATTAAAGTTTGGTTTTGTGTACGTTCGCTAACCAGCCAAACCGGTTGACCGATTTTCTTAATTTTTTTTTTAATTAAAGAGGAATAAGGTTAGAAGGTTTAGGACAAAAAAAAAATATAAAAAATAAAGAAAATCTGTTAAAAAAAGAAATGAAATTTCAACTGGTCATTGGGGTCTCAGGTTCGATTCCTGTCACTAACATTGGTGACTTTCTCATTTTCGACTTTAGATTAGATAAGGTTTTATTTACTGTGGCTGAATTACTATACAATTTTTGCACAAATTAAAGAGATTTGATATGGAGCTACCTTACTACTGAAAAATGTATAGCAATGTTTTTAAATATAATATTACATACATACATAAATAATTAATTAATTGAAGGAAAAGCTACAGAATAAAAAACTTCTTTTATATCGGCTTCATTTAACTTAAATTAAATATCTCTGTGTTTTTTGTTTTTATCCTCCGTCTTAGTTATTCCATTAATTTAAAAAAAAAGTCCTTTGTTGATTTCTGTATATAATGAGTGAATTGTTGAATTGAAAAGTTGCTACGAAACATGTTTCTCTTCTACTGCTTTCATTTGAAAAACTAATCTGAAAGTAGGTTAGAAACATTTGTAATTTTAAAAACAAACCAGAACTAACAAAACTTTTTTATGACAAATTTTACCATCCCTTCGTACAAGGATACCTGCGACTACTAGATACATTTGTATATAGAAAAGTAGGAATGTGAAAAAGTTATCGACCCTTATGATGATTAATAACTAATAAAAAAAAACATTATGAATTATGATGCTCCATTGATTAAAAATTAACTATAGTCAAACAAGAAAATCGTCCTAAATCTTCCTCTTTATCTAGCGTCAAATCGTATTTAAATTTCCAAACACAAATAAAAAAAAAAAAAAAACAACAAGAAAATAAGGAAAAGAGCAATAACTTGTAGCATATAGTTCACTTTATCTTCATCTTCACCTCCCCATCCTTCCTTCGCCTATATCCCATATACCCGCATAGGTAACAATTTCTGGTTGATTGTGGTTGTAGGTTTAGTGCTTCTTTACCTAGATACATAGAAAAATAAATCCTTTGATATTCATGAGACTTACCGTTAAGAATAACGTTGTTTTCATTAATAATTCACAGCTTTCCATCACTGCTCTATTTATTTCACCTCCTTTTTTTTTGCCGCACGCCCACTGCTTCTGGACAAATGTTTACACTATCTGTGCAGGAGAGTTTTTGCGGCAGTTTTGCACGTGGAATTCCTGCCTCCTGCACCTTTTATAACCATATACCCCCCCCCCTCTCCACCATCCTCCTAACCCAACCCGTTATATGGCTTAAACTACGTTGAACTGATGGAATTTAAGGTGAATGACTCCAAAGTGGGGATTCTTCTTGGTTTTTTGTTCCTTCTTATACCTATAGTACGAGTACATGCGAGTATATATGTATGTATATTATTATATTTTCCCGTTCGCAATATTTCTTGATTTTTTGTCCTGTAAATGATAAATGCTGACATGCATGTCATGAAAAGAAGCGATAGTCACTCGCACTATCTTTCGGCTCAAGTGTTATTTGAAAATTAATTAAAGGAGACGACTTGGTATTTGTATTCGTATATTATGTGAAAACTTATATTATGCCTTATTCAGCTATTTTATTCGATCGAAACTTTCAATTAATTTGATTTTTAAATATACTTTCTTTTTAGTGAAAAGCATTTCCGCTAATTATTTTATTTTATATACATAATGTAGATTCCGAATATTTTAATGAGTTATTTTCCAGTGCTGAACTAAAGGTCTGAAAAATTTTTTCCGGTCAAATTGGCTGAAATATCTCATACTTCATAGCATTCTGAACAAGAATGTCTATGGACTAAAAGTTCAAAAATCAATATAGATTCATGGAGTTACAAATTATAACAGTTTTGCTTACAAAGGTAGGTAGGTTTATGCGGCCCCACAGACTCTGGGTCTTCTGCTGGTGGCTATACTTCGAGCTTTTTAAGTCTATGAAGTGTTTTAATCCACGCCTACTAACTATTATAACTGTTATAAAATGTGAATTGATTCGCTTCGGCGATTTGAAAAGACTGAAGTACGCCCACCAACCGGAGACTCGGACCCTGCGGGGACGCATATAAACAAAACTGTTATACTCTGTAACTCTGAACATTTTGATTTTCAAACTTTAGCCCAAAGACATTTTTGTTCAGATGTTATGACATACTTAAATTTTACTCATTACTAAATCGATTAGTTAAAATTTTGATCCGAGGGTTTATCACGTTTGTACAACTGGCCCTTAGAAACATAATTTGGGAATTAATTCGGTTTTAACACCGAAACATTAGTTTGGTCCCGCTCCGAAACACTGGACTTTAGACTCTTATTCAGTGAAATATATTACTTTCTAAATATTTTTAAACCGTTGCAAATATGCTTTAAAAAAAAAAATAAATTTGGTTACGTGACAGTTTGTGAAGAATTAGAGCCTCATGACTTACTACTATTTCTGTGCGTGTGTCTGCAGGGGACCGCGACCGATGTCGATGCGAAGCAGTCGATGGTCTAAAAAACGAGGTTGTGGTCCACGAGTATATTAAACGTTTTTATTGATTTATTAAGCGTTTTATTTTTGAAGTTTTTAGTTTCATTGAAACTAATCTTCGAATTTAAAACACAAATTCTCAAAAAATTACGAAATTAATACCATTCAATATCTTATTTCAGTCCCTTTTCTTCTAGCTCTTCTGTACATAAAAATATAATTCGGAAATAATCGACTCTTAATTCCATAGTAAAAAAAAAATGGAATTAAAAACATTATTAATATCTTGGGTTTATTTTTTTTATGAATCCACAACTTGCCCCTTAATCTCAACGCAAGTTTTTAAAATATATAGACAGAAGATTGCAAGGGATACAAAAATATATCTTTATAGCCTAAGACCTATCTTCATATTGTATAGACAAGTTAGCGTGCTTTAGTTTTGATGGTATTAAATTCAAAGTGTTAGTACAATCCTTTGTGAGTAAATAAATTGTAAAGTGCATTAAGGAAAGACAAGTAGTGTTGAATATAGGTAGAACGGGGAGGAGGTTAATCAACAAAATAGCTTTATTTACTGTGCACGATAGTGTTTTTTTGAATCCTCAGAAGAAAAAAAATAAATAAATATATAAATAGCACACGACTAACCTCATTTAAAAAACAAGATGATGATATTTTTATGTAAAGTACGTTGAACGACGACGACGACGATTGCATTACAGATAAGTTGGATGCAACTATAGAAGTGTCACATCTTCAGGATGACGACGAGTTATTAAGTATGGATCAGAACTCGCTCAATGGACAATGGGTAGCAGTTTTTTGAAAGGACGTTAAGTCAAGTATTAGCTCTATTGTTTGGTGATGATAGTTCTCAGTTGGCTCGAGGTGGTTTTTCTTTTAAAGGTGTATAATTATGTCAAGATGTTATATTTTTTTTTTAATCATGAGACTATGAATAATAAATAGTATGGATCTTTGTTACTAGTTTGTATTTCTTAAGGGAATACAAATTTAAAAATGCATACAATATAGTAACTTATTTTTTTTTTTTCATTTAATACCATTTCGAAACAACCAAATATAAAGTTGCTCAATTCATTTTTAATGAAAAAAAAATGTAAACATTTACATTTGTATGCACTTCAAAGATGAAGAAGACTCGTTTAGGGATATTCCAATTAAATTTACTATGCTTTTTAAGGTTTTTGCATAAATCGTGAATTTTTCAACGGAGAACAAATGAAGCAATAATTTTATTCAAGCTAGCTGAAACACACTATAGGTAAGCAGTCACATTTTGTCAAAGCAGCAACACTTTTTAATTTCAAGCGCTGAAATAAAAAGGTTTTTAAAATCTTGAACCGAATTGAATTGAAGCGTGTCATTCAACAATATACTGGAAAATTTTTAATTTGACTTATATTGAAATATCACCACTTGAACAAATAATAATTATTTTATGTGGTATTGTTTTTCTTTTTTTTTAAATATTAGTTAAAGCATGAACATGTCGTGTCAGTCTGCGAATTAGTTCAGATATATAGTACTTGTATATTTTGGCAGTTCAAGTTTGATTGTGAAATAGATCAGGAAAATTTATAGAACAAAGCTTTTAATTGTTGTTCTTTTTTTTGTTTTAACTGTGATGTTGCGGATAATTTTAAAATGTTCTTCATATAAATATTTCTCAGTTCAGTGTGTTTGTTATTTGCCTGAAAGTTATATTATCTCTATATATCATCAGATAGTGTAATTATACACCTGTTTGATATTATTATTATTATTATTTATTAAAACTATACATAAATGTACATTAAAATACTTAAAGCTACTAGCTACCAGGGCTTCTAGCTGGCACCTGTTTGATAGTAAGTACATATGTAGTTAAATTGAGTTTTCCATTGGTTACACTTACTCATTTCGAGATCTAAAGGAACAGTACTAATATTGCTTCTATTCAATTTATTCAATGTTTTTGTATTCGTGAATTATCAAATAGAAATTTTGTCACATAATCACAACAAAAATTCGATTCTTTACAAGTTCCTTTTAACGACAGAAAAAAATCGATTCTGTTTGGAAAAAAATTCAATTTTTTATTGAAAGGAATTCGACATATGTACGTCTATATTTAATAATAACTCTATAGTCTGAAAATGAAATATTCATTGAAAATCGTAGCGTAGTTCATTCTTACATTCAAATATACCTATACAAAGTTATTTTTTTTAAATCAATGATGCTTAATGAATTGCAAAACTTTCCATACTAGGTCTGTCTGGTATCTTTTTTAAGAAAAAATGGGCGCATTCACTAATGTAGTGACTACGTAGTCGAAATTCAACTAGCTTTGTGAATGCAAAATTACACTACAAAGTTAGTCAATTCTAAACTGTCATATTAATGACAGATGTAAACACACACGAAATAAAAAACAGTTGTGTTTTGAGAATTTAAATAATATTTTCTTTTTAAATTAAATAATATCAAATATAAGATATAATATGAGTGATTTGGAAGAAGATAAAATCATAATTATGCAAAATAATTTAATTGTGGTCAAGTTTCATTTTGAATAGTTTGAATTTTTTGTATTTTAACCGAATAGCTGATTGTGAAACGTCAAAATCATTCTCCACTAACTTTGAAGCCGAAATTTTTACACTACGTCGGAGGGGAAATTTCAACTCATTTTGTAGTTGTATGTAGCCAATCAGAATGACTTGACTACGTAGTGACTACATTAGTTAATGCGCCCAATGTGTAAAGCCTGTCAAGCTTTGAAAGAAGGAGAAAATACTCACAGCGAGAGGAAAAACTTGTCAAAAAGTTAACAAACGCACTGAACCACTTTTTGTATAAAATTTAAATTTTTTTGTACAAGATGGGGTCAAACGGTGACAAATCATTTTGAATATTGTAATTATTAAATTATAAAAATTTTGACAAACTATAGAATTACCGATTGCGATACGTCGTCGTCGAGTTCGGCCGTAGGTGATTTGCAATTAAGATGGCCAAACCGAAATTAATTTGTTTGTATATTCTTGGATGCTGTGTATTTGACAAGTCTCACGCATGATTCACAATCCGACGAGACTTCGATGTGACGAGATCTCTTCACAGTTTTCCTCTCTTATTGACGAACTTAAAACAATGAAATAATATATAATAAAATGTGACGACGAAAAATGCTTAATTATGTATTATTTCGTTGTTTTCTTTGTTGTGAAGCGATCTCGTCACGTCCGTCGTCGACGTCTCGCTTTCTTGTCGCATTGTGAATCAGGGATCATATAAGTTAGGTAATTAGATTGAAATGCAGAGGTAATTTCTGGTCCCATCTGACGGTAGGTGGAGGAGAATATACAACAACAAATTGTACAGCCATACAGCGGCATTAGAATCCACCCTCGAGTTGAAAGTAAAGTTAATTCTTATTAAGTATGTAGATTTTGTGCTTTTAAAGTCTGGAGTCAGCAGCTAAAAATCCAACTTAAAAAGGGCTGACTGAAAGCTGTTATATCGATAGCCAATGTAAAAATAACCAACATAATATAGATTATATAATACTTTAATTAAAAAGAACTAAACAGTTTTGAATTAGAAAATTGAATGAAAAATAATTATTGAAATTTTCTTATAGAAAATTAGTAGATGATTTGATTGTTATGATTTTAAAATGAAAAGTAGAAAATAGCAAAGTACAGAGTGTTATGAATATTTTAAAGTTTAAAGTAAATAGTATAATAGGTATTGAGAAATGATAAGAGTCTCCACAAGTACATTAAAACACAATGTCTCTTTTTCCTTAAAATGGGAATTAAAATATATTTATAATATCTTTTATATATATGTAACATATATAGATATAGTACATCCGTATCTGATCTGGATCGCACAGATATGTAGATTACATTTTTCCCGCAAACATTGATTGAATTTAATGATAGCTTATTTTTGATCTAATTAAAATGAATACACAAAATATTTTAATCCCATAATATGTCAATTGAATAAGCTGACATTGCTTTTATTCATTTAAATTCTTTTCTTTGTAATTTTGTAAGTGCAATAGTAATTCATTTTATTCAAAAAAGTTTAAAAGGATTGACGTTGTTTGCTTATTTTTTGCTTTCTCTAAAATATTACACCCTAACTAACTTGAATGGTCTGTGCACAAATTGAAGTAAATATATATTTATCGGCTAAGGCTATGTGCATATTGCTTCATAAACTGAAAAAAAAACACTTTTTTGACTTCTTCATCATTAATACAATAAGGTTTGATTAAGATCTCGACCATTTTTTCATAAATGAAACCAATGCCTTCATAATGTAGAGCAATTAAAAATAACTAATGTAAAATCTGCCTGTATTCAATTGATCTGCGTTGTGTTATCTGATTAAAACCCCATTCTGTATTATCTCACCTTTTGCTTTATTATTGAATAGAATAGGTAATTATATTCAATTAGAAAAAAAAACAAGATAAAATTCAAGCTATTTTGGTAAAAAAGACTGGCTGATTGATAAAACAAGACATTTGCATTTTTTGATCAAGTTCGTTCGAATGAATGAAATAAAAAAAAAAAAAGAATGCAAAATAAAAACAAATAAAATAAGATCTTTTTTTTAACAAAAACAAAAATCAAACAAAAAATTATTTGTTGACATATGTATGTATGGTATGTATGTAGTTATACTCTCAGATAATTGACTAAGTATCTAGTAATTTGGTTGTCGGGTGTACAACCCATTGTGTTCCGTTCCGAGTTTTGGTTTTTTAAATTGACGCCCCTCCGATCCAACGATCCAATTTAGATAATTTAATTATTTAAATAGAAATAAAGCACATTATTGGAATGTTAACGTGAAAAAAAAGAATAAATAACATTTTTAGATAATGAAAAAAAAAAAAAATAAAAAAATGAATACACCTAAATAAATCATCTGTTTTTCAAAGCCAAAATACTTTAACCACTCAATAGGACGTGTCTATAACACGGTGTGGTGTTTTGATTCTTTTATAAATTGATTTTTTTTTTTTTTTGGTAAAATCATATAAATGACATATCATGAATATATGTATTGATATAAATATTGTGTGTGATGTTATACTTCTAGTGAAATGCGCCAAAACCATTCCTAGTTCAGTTTAAATATGCGACGTCTAAAGATCTCGCTGAAGAAGTACTTTTTCTTAACATCGTTCTTTGCATTGTTATTGATTTTCGGATTCAATTTTAGGTATGTATCTAGCTAAAGGCATTACTTCTAAACTATTGGTAACGGAAAATGTTTTAATTTTTAAAAATATTTCAGAGATCGTGAAGTGTGGAAGCCAAAAGCACAGATTTACCAACTTGAAACAACTGAAGCAGAAAATAATTATCATCATGCAGCCGATTTGGAGAATTCAGTATTTGAAGGAACCGAAACTGTGCAGTCCGCTTTTGCCAACAGTAATCAACAGAATTATGAAAGTGAACAACAAAGTGAGCAGCAGAAGTCGAATGGCGATCGTACTTCAAAGGCATGGTTCTTCAAGAATGGAGATAGATATCCATTGCCGTGGCAGCGGACGAAAGGAAAATGGAAAGTTCCGAGATTATTGCCACACGCTGATAAGCACAGCGATCGAATAATGAATCAATTAATGTTTGTTCCACCGAATTATGAGCAAATTCAGGAAAATGGTCAGATGAAACAGATATTACTCTATAACGGACTAGGGCCGTGGAATATAAAAAATGGTAAAAAAATGCAATTGAACAGCAAAAAAACTTAACTAGAAATGTAATTCCTTTTAGGGAGAGATGTATTTTTTAAATCAAAATGTCCCGTTGATACTTGTGAGATAACGGCAAATAGAGACAAAGCAAGTACAGCTGATCTGGTGCTGTACAAGGATCATTACATTCCAACTGGTGTTCGAAGACCACCGAAACAGGTTCACATGTTGTATTACTTAGAATGTCCATATCATACGCAAAATGTTAAAGTTCCTGACGCAGTTAATTGGACGTCAACGTATAGGTGAGTTCTTAAATTTATTATAAAGGTATGATTTAGAGGCTCATTTCTTTAAAATAAAAAAAAAATTCTGGCAGGAATTAATAACAATTAAGTAATCAGCTTTATATAAGGATCAAAATAAACAATGATTTCCCTTTTTAAATGCTTCAAAAATTAATATTGAAATTTCGAATGATGGTTTTCAATGACAGCTATAGCAATATAGCGCCCCTAACTTGATATTTCTTTACTGTTAAGTGAGTTTTTTTTGTTAATCTGAGGATTTTTTGGGGTTTCTTTTCTTGAATCTTATTTGGAGCCCTATCATATCAATATTTACTGTGGGATCCTCACTCCTCAGTAGTTCAATTTTATAAGGAAGTTTTACTTTAAAAAACCGCAAGACTCTTATATGCTTTTTGGTAAAAAATGTTCCCATTTTGAGCAAAAAATTAACTCACGCCCTGGCCTGGCAGTTCCCGGTTGTCCATATCCACCTCTGCAACCTAATCTAAGCTATTCTTAAAAAAAATTTACATGAAAGGCAAAATTAAGAACTTTGAAATAAAAAAAAAAAAAAAATTATGATGTCCACTGTGGCGTATACGTAATATTTTTGTTTTAATGTGTGTGAAATAAATTTTCTAATTCATCTTAATTTTTTATTAATTTCAGAAGAGACAGTGACATTGTTGCACCGTATGAAAAATGGCAATACTATAACATGAATATTCGACAAATCGAGCAGGATCGCAATTATGCGCTAAACAAAACTAAAAAAGTAGCTTGGTTTGTCTCGAATTGTGGTGCAAGAAATGGTCGACTACAATTTGCTCATGAATTACAAAAATACATTGATGTAAATTTCATTATGATTAAAATTTAAAGAACTTAAATTCAATATTAATTTCTATACAGGTTGACATCTATGGAGCCTGTGGCTCATTTAAGTGCTCACGTAGCACAGCTGACCGTTGCTTTGACATCCTTGACCATGATTATAAATTCTACCTCGCCTTTGAGAATTCCAACTGTAAGGACTACATCACCGAGAAGTTCTTTGTGAACGCACTCAATCGGAATATTTTACCCATTGTTATGGGTGCCCGTCCTGAGGATTACGAAGTGTCTTCGCCTCATCGATCTTACATTCATGTGGATGAATTTGCATCACCCAAAGAGCTAGCTGAATATCTAAACATTTTAGATAAAGACGATGAATTATATAATTCATACTTCAAATGGAAGGGAACAGGTGAGTTTATAAATACGTACTTCTGGTGCAGAGTGTGTGCAACTTTGCATGACGAAGAGGGTTTGAAAAAACCCCGTTGGTATCCGGATATAAACGATTGGTGGCGGGGTGCTGGAGTTTGTACAAATGGTTCGTGGAGAAATTTCAAAGCGCGTAAAGACATAATCACAGATGATTAGATTTGGTTAGAAGATTAATGATATGGTTATTTATGTGTAGGTATATTATCTAAAAAATATAGGTATTCAGATTATTGCATTGCATTGCAATAGGCTTAAACAATTTTTTTTTTAGTTCGTACTGATATTTTGTTTAAGCGAACAAACTTACAAACAAAAAAATGGATAACAATAATTTTGTAAGTACATATTTTGTAAATTTTTTTCGTTAAAGAGAAATATGCTCCAATCAAAGAGTGAACATTATAGTAAATATGTATGTAATCGTCCAATTGTTCGTAGGAACTGGCGATTAACATCGAACAGTTTCTTGCTACAATTGTATGTAAGTGGAAAAATGAATAAGTATAGAACAGATTTTATGTTTTGCATTTAAAAGATTTGCCATAATAAGTACATATATATGCATTATAAGATATTTTTGGGATGAACCAAATTACAAGCAAAGTTAAGGCCTGGCTAATACATCCAAGCATTTAGGTATAGACTTGGTTACTGAAAAAATAATTCTTAATTTTGATCACCTCAAACGAAATTGGATTTAAAAAAAAAATCAGAATCAAGTTTAAACCTAAAATCTTCTTTAAGACTTTTTTATTTTTTGGGCACATTTTGTTTGTAAAATGAGATCTCCAGAGATGAGTAACATGCGAACATAATAGGTCTGTTTCTTAACTCCCGTGGTATGCTACGGTATCACAAATTTACTCAAAATGCGATTCTTTACTTTTTTCTGCCACGAAAATGCCAGAACTTTTGACATTTTTTTAAATTTATTTCATTCCAGCAAGAATTTACCTGAACATTTTACCTACTGCCTTATCATGCTTGTCAAAAAACTAATAATTTCTGTTGGCAAATGTGACGTCTACCCAGAAAAAAAAAAAAAACAAAAAATATGCCAAATGCGTTTCATTCTTTACTTTTTATTTGTGGTCGAAAATTACAACAACATCAAAAAGCTCGAGTTTAAACTTTTTCCGGAACCTTTTGTAAAATAGTAAAGAAACACACCTAATTTCCCTGATAAATTTCTCAGCTTTGCTTTAATAATGCTGAGGAAAAAAATTGAATTCGCTTGCTGATATTTCCACAAATGTTCAAATGAAGATTACTATCAATTTTTATAAATAACTTCGGTCCGAATATCTTTAATATATAGACTAGTGAAACTGAATTTACTGAACTTTTAAAGTTATTGCATTATTGTAGGTACTCTCTTGTCAAGCCATATTCCATATAGTAAAAAGACATACATTTCCCCTACAATCAGGGAGTGTTCAATGAAGCTGAATTGCAGTTTTCTACTTAATTTCAATTTAATTTTTTACATACATTTCTTGAGTACGGGAATGACTTAAGACTAAAATTATTAAAAACTAGAACTTTTGAGCAATTAAATACAGCTAAAATGTAAAACGTCTACAAATTTTGGGTTCAAAATTAAAATTTTAATTTTGGTGGAAATTAGAAATTTTGCAAAGCAAAAGAACAGATTTAATATGAGTTGATATGACATAAAATTTCTATTTTTTTACTTGTCTAAAGTTGCTATAATTTCTACCAATTTTACTCTTAAGTCAAATTGCATATAAAAAAAATTAAAATGATAAAAACTGGCATTTAAAGATAAGTAACAGGCTGATAAATTATCAGTTGGACAACTAATCGAACAGACTTATAGAAATGATTTAATTTTCAAAAATGCATCTAACCTGCATCACATTTCTGTAACGTGCTCACTGCAAACTTGCGTCAATTGCGTTGTTGCTGATGAATTGCAATAACAGCGGTTACAGCATTTCAACAAAGCAGAAATACACAAATATTTGACAATTATGAATTTACTGGCAGCATCTGATTATGCTTTATGCTGGCATATGCATAATGCAGTAGACGAAATAATAGGGATATGTAATAGTCCTTTTGTCTATCTAAAGTGTGCTATTTATAACTCTGGTACAAATTGTCTTGTCTAGCTTCTAAATTTAAGTTATTTTGAACAAAAGTAGATCTTAATGGCAATAGAGCTAAACTTATTATTAATAAAAAAAAAAAAAAAACAACAAAACATACATTCTGCATTTTATTTTAGAAACAGCACAAATCATTGTAATAATTGTTCAAATCTAATAGATAAATTTATAAGTTAAAATCAAATTCATAATAAATTAAGTTTTTTCATTAATTTATTTGTATTCCATTAAAGTACAGACTCAAGGCTAAAAAGTTTATCATTATAATATTGTAAGTTGTTGCTTGATGAAAAATTTGAAAACAAATTATAAACTAAAAATTAAGTAGATACTGTTTATTAAAAACAAAAATAATTTAACAAAGAAAAATTCATAGTATATAATGATTAATGAACAATAGGCTTTTCTAGTTATAGGAAAAATTCAAATTAAAAAAATGCAAACCATTTTGATAAGTAACCAATTGTTACAAAAACACTTTTGTACTTGATTGCGAAAAAAAAATAAAGTTAACTGTTAGTTTTTTACATCTTATTTAAAATTAACATTATTATTCTATGTATTTTATAATTGAAAATAATTTTATATGGCTTAATTGACTTAAGTTAATTGATATCAGGAAATGCTAATATTGTATTTCGTATTAAAGCTGAAACATATGCTTCGAATTTACCAAACTGACTTTTTTTATATTAAATCCAATTTTATATAATTTGTATTTTCTTAAAGTAAATTATATTGTTCAAAATCATCTCATCATACTTTGCCTACACAACAGCTTCCAAGGATTTTGTTTGTACAAGAAATTATAAAAGTATAATTTTTAGTTAATTTGTACATTTATTTCACATTTATTTAAAAATGTTATAATAATCTATGTGAATGATTTATGAGTCCTATTTACTTCTGTGTTATTATGATGATTTTAAAGTATATTTTGCTTTTTGTTTCTGTGATACTTGAAATAAAATAATTATTATATACCTATAACTTTAAAGATATTTTTCTAAATGTATTTTTGATCAATTTTTATAGACGTTTGACATAACGTGAAGCCTACCTAGGCATAAGGTAGGTACATCGCAAAAGTATTTCCATCATTAGGTATAAAAATTCAACAACAAATTACATAGGGTATCTACCAAATACATTTACCAGTGTAGCAGTTGAACCTGAATCCGACCTTAAGGTGCAAACAAAATAAATAATAAATGTTGAAAATTTATTATAAAGAAGTAAAAGACTAAAATTTTGAAGAAATTTTAAACAAAGTTATTTTATTTTCACCAAAAAATTTTATTTTCACCAAAAAATTAATAGCGCAAAATTTTAAACGATAGTACGATGTTAAAGCATTTTTACTATGATAAAATGGCTTTAAGATCGTACTAAATCGTTTAAAATTTTGCGCTATTATATTTAAAGGAACTGCAATTTTTTTGGTGTTTTCTCGTTCGTTGTTCATCAACTTCTCGCCGTTAAATTGTTTGGCTAATTTAAATTTTGACAGGCATCGGTTTTCTTCTTCCAGTTTTTTTTAATTATGTCGGTGTTACTTTATGAAATGAACAGCCCTATTCTGCTAATCCTTCACGTGAATTTTCGTATCCTGCTAGCCGTCGTCGGAGGAAAACGAATATTCCAAAAAGCATATAATTTGCAATAAAAATAAAATTTGTATAATAACTTCAAGATTGAAGAGTTTAAAGAATAATTTTTTTACAAATTAAGTGAACAATTCACGTGAATCAAAAATTAAATCGGATCGGATAGCAGAATAGGGCTGTAAGTTTTGGAGTTAATACTTTTTGCAACTTCAGTGTTGGCGATGCTATTTTTCGTTACAATGCGTGTTGTATTTGAGTTTTATAGAATAACTCCGATCCAGATTCGTTGATAATAAAATTCGGCTTTTATATACAAGAAAACTGAAAACTAATTAAATAAAAAAGTTATGACATAAAATAAAAATATATTTTTTGGATGCTTAAATGCAACTGAGAACCTTGAAAATAAACATAAGCAAAAAAAAACCCTTTCTTCTATGGAAACATTAACAGAATTTATTTCATTCAACAACATAAAAAATTGGTTACATACTAAAGTAAATAGGAAATACAAAAAATGTCCTAATGGACTTTACAAAGATTCAACTGTACAATAAGATTCTTAATAGCTGAGGTATCTGCTCCTGCCATAACTTTTGAGGCAATTTTTCTCTTGAGGGCGATTGCTTCCACTTTTTTGGAAAGCTGTAATAAACAAAATATTATTTTAAATACTGAAAAAAAAATACAATAAAATTTACCTCATAGGCTCTTTTTATAATTGAATGCGACATTCCTGCCAATTTAGCTGCATTGAAACCATATGATTTTGGACAAGCTCCTGATGAATATTTATATAGGAAAACAACAGTTTCTTGAGTTGGATCTTCGGTATCTTCGTTTTCCACCATACATGCCTAATAATTAAAAAAAAAAAAAACGATTAAAATGAGTTTTAAAGAAATGCATTCTCATCCATACCATGTGGCCCAACACTACTCGATTATCTTGATGGAAGAAATCAATTAAGTTGTGGTAATGTGTAGAGAAGAGTGTTCTACACTTAAGATTTGCCAAGAAGTGAACAACCGATGCCGCAATTGCGGTACCATCATAAGTCGCAGTTCCACGACCTGTTTGATAAAAAATCAATAAAGATGACCCTTCAATTTATCATGTATCTATTATTTGTTACCTAATTCATCGAGAAGAACCAAACTGTTAATTGTAGCGTGCTTAAGAATCAATGAAGTTTCATTAAGCTCTACCAAGAATGTACTGTGACCAGAAAGAATATCATCTTGAGCACCCAATCGAGTGAATATTCTATCAACTAGCGACAGTTTACAACTTTGTGCTGGAACATGGCAGCCCTAAAAATCAATGGAATGATATTGAAAAAAGATTAACAAAAGTAATCAAATGTACTCACAATTTGTGCCATAACTACTAGGAGTCCAACTTGCCTCATCAACGTACTCTTACCTCCCATATTTGGACCCGTTAGGAGAGAAAGAGGGGCATTTCCAGATGATCCTAATACAATTCCATTTGGAATATAAGACTCTGCTGCCACGCATGGATGATAACCTTCATCTATTTCGATGAATGGTGTATCAACATTATCCACTATCTCTGGAACA
The DNA here is from genome assembly GCA_951394125.1 of Epistrophe eligans. NCBI lineage: Eukaryota > Metazoa > Arthropoda > Insecta > Diptera > Syrphidae > Epistrophe > Epistrophe eligans. The sequence continues at coordinate 7,097,374 of OX596031.1, read as the reverse complement.
CAAATAAAATTTTGACTTTGAGCATATTCAGCAAGAGAGCATAGGACATCCAAAGTCGATACATTATCGACGCATTGTTTCCACAAGTCGTAATGATTTGAGAATTTCTCAAAGACCCTTCGAGACAAATCACGGAGAACATTATTTCTATCGTCTTCGGCTTGTTGCATTTGTTTAAGGAAACTCTGAAATTATTTTTGTTTTAGGAATCAAATTAAAGGCTTATTGGTTTTTACCTTTGTTTCATCGGTATGAAATCGGCGGCACGGCTTTGTGCCTTTTTTTTGTCCCTCAAGAAAGTAATCCTTACCAGCTTTTCTGGCATGACTTTCGGGAACTTCAAGTTGAAAACGTTTTTTATCACTTCCAAAGTAACTTATACGACAGCCAAAGTATTTTTCTTGTTTAACTAGGTATTCTTGTAGTTTCTTATTGATTTCTTCGATTTTTGCTTCGATATTATCAAACTCGGCGTCTACATTTTTTTCGGGAGCTATAACGCCTGTTTTAAGAGCCTCTTCGTGATCAAATGCTTTCTACAATGATAAAGAAGATATGGAATTTAAAACAAAAATTATTTTTCAAAAAACGAAATAGGTAATTATATGAAGAAAGGTGAGATAGTTTTAGAAAAAGGTTTTTTTTTTAAGTATGTATATACGATGATATCTAATAAGATTACAGCACTTACTTTGAAAAACTTCAGAACTTTTGTTAACTCGGGAAAACATCCATTTGGTTCCAACTGCGATAAGCGCCTGATTAAACTTGATTCACAATTTTTGAAAATTTGTGGAATTTGTTGTACAGTCTCAAATCCTTTTAAAATATTAATAAAGTTCTGAAAGAAAAAAAATTCCTGAAAATCTTTTTTAATAAAAAAAAAAATAAAACAACTTACCTGAATTTTTTTCTTATTATAGATCTTCTCATCGAAGAAAATAGCTCTTCCATCTGGATGAGTTTCTGCTACTAATTTATTACCAAACATATTCATTTGTGCCAAATATCTTTCAAAATCTGGTAATGGAGCTAGAAGAGCTCTGGCTTCTTTTAGAACTTCATCAGTTGATATCAAATCAGAAATGGCATTTTGTCGTTCACGAATCATATCGATATTACAACTGGGCGAGCACACCCAGTTGTGGAGAAGACGTTTTCCAAACTTCGTACAACACTTATCAAGAGTGCTGTAAAGCGAGTGTTCTTCTCCAGTGATTCTTAGATTGGACAAAGTAATTGAATCCAATACCATGTGGTTTTTCATTTGGCTTCGTTTAGATTCTGACTTTGGTGCTTTATTTTCTATATATTCATCAAGCATATCTGGTGGAACATATAAATGATAATGAGCCATAGGCATAATCTTCTCTTCGAGATGGCATCGCTTTAGGTAGTTAATACAGCCTCCTAGTGCTCTTAAAGCCAGCTTATAATATGCATTAGGAGTAAGACCTAGGTGATCCCCCTCGTCTTGCATTGACTTGATCAATGGGGGCCATTCTTTTCCAGTCTTCGAGTAAAAGTTTTCACCTAAATGTTTAAGAGTTTTTTCTGCTGTCCATGATTGATTCCCGGATGGTAGGTATTCTTTGAGAACACCACTAAGAACAGTGCGATAAATTTGTTGGGTGCGTGGTGAAAGCGATTGCTTCTCAGAAACAACCTTAAAAAAATTGAATTTCCAGCGATCTGTTTAGAACAAATACAAATACAAGTAAACTTACCAAAACAGGAAAATGATGTGATATCAGAGTGAGAAAACGGGAACAACTTTTATCATCTTCGAATTCACCAACATAAAAGTCTCCAATCGATGTATCAGTGAAACAGATTCCATATTTACTTGTTGTTCCTTGATTCTATTTCCATATTATTTTGAAGAATTAAAAAAAAACTCAAAATATGTAATCTACCAACCTCTTCAGCAACAGACAGCATGAAATTTGGCTGATAATTTGGTGTTATTTGGCAGTAATGTGATCCAAAGATTTGAGTTCCTCTGTTTGAGATCTGACAAATTTCTCTCTTTACAACTTTATCGTATTTAGTAGTTTTACCTTGTTTTTTGCATCTTTCGGTCATCATGTCTGGAGTTTCGGTTTGTTCGATGCGAGCCACCTTTGAATGGAAAAAAATTGAAAATTCAAATTAATATTCAAAAAGAATATATTATTTTCCAGTTTAGCCATTGGGCTTATAAATGTTTTGATTGTGTTTCAAAAATTGAGAAATTTTGATTTACTTGGAAGCAGTCTACCTTTTCTGGAGAACAAAAGTTTACGAAAGAATTATGAAAACAAAGAATTTCGGCCTTTAAACATTGTTGTTGAAAAATTCCAAGTTTTATAGGTTAATTCCAGTATTTGCACATTTCAAAGTTTTACAATAGCAAACTTACTTTGTAACCTCGATCGATTAGAGTTGTTGCCATTTTATCAAATGTTCCTTCGGGAGCTCCCGAATGAGCGAATTCTCCTCTCATATAACTAAATCCAAGTTCCTTAATTGTGATGTCAGCATCCATGTGATAGAATTCATAGAATTTTCCAACTTTAAAAAACAGCACACAATCGAAATTGTCTTGTTTAAGTACCCACCATTGTCGCATTCCCTTCAATTGAATTACAAAAAAAAAATCAGTCAGTATATGCCCCTCAGGCATAAAATTTTAAATATTTTTCTTTACCGGGGTTTGAGAATTAAGGAAACTTTCAGGAATGAATATTGTTCCAGGATCATAATCTGGATTATCTGGACGTCGCCCTTTCTTGTCTTTGATTTTATCTGGCTTTAGGAATTCTAATTTGTTGTGGAGCCAGATAACTGGTTCGTCTAATGTCGAACCCGTATTGACAATCTCTTCGAGTTTTATTTGTTCTTTCTTCGATTTATTAGATGGTTCATTTTGAAGATTCTTTAGCTTTTCCTTTAATTCAGTGGGTTTTTCGTCGACTTCCATATCTTCCTTAATTTGAATGTTATCGCTGCCATTTTCACGGTCTGAATTATCGTCATCGTCGTCGGATACAATACGAGCAATTTTCGAACGCTTTTTCTTCTGCACGAGTATTTCTTCCGGGTCTGAATCACTAAAATCGACCTCCAATTGGCGCTTGACTTTTTTGAATAAACAGATAAATTAAATGACGACATAACAAATAGGAATCTTACTTGGTTTATTTTCAGTTGAATCCTCTTCTGTATTTTGTTTGGTCACCACATTATTGGATGGTTCTTCAATTTTTGTTATTTTTTTCGCAGACGTTGCGGGAGATTTGGCGAAGTAATTGAATAAGGTATTGCTTTTTGGTGTTCCACCGAGACTGGTTCGTTTGGACATATTTGTTAGTTTCTTATTGATTTTTAACAATGTGGAAAATAGACAAGAGGACAGTTCATTGAGCTAATTATGAAATACTTCCTTCAACTTCAGTCTTTGACTGGCGTCGTCGGAGACTCGGAGTCGCGCCAAAATCAGAAATTCAAATCTGTAAAAATTGCGAAGATTTTGTTTATTTTTTTTTGTATATAAAAATACAGACACCGACTGACGAAGTAACGACCAACAACATAATTTTGACAGTTGCGCAGTTGCTGCTATTTGTGAACTACCCTACCGATAAATATAAAGTTTATGTTGGAAACACAATAATTAGGTTTTCTGTTCATTAACTGAATGTCTATATAGTGATTGAAAGTTTGAATTAAAATAATATACAAAATATTATTGTATACAGAAATAAAACCTGGGAAGGGAATTACATTTTACAGTCTTTTTAATGGAAAGTTTTTTCTGAAAAGTCTTCTAGGGCCATACAGATAGACTTTACGTGAAAAGAAAAAACGAAGTGTAAATAGGGTAGGTGTACCAGTAACCTGACAGTTTGAAAATTAAAGGCTCTCCCAAACCAACGCGAAACTGTCGCGGCGACGACGAAAACAATAATCACAACACGTGATTGTCTATGAAAACAACACGTTGTTATAATTGTTTTCGTCGTCGCCATGACTAATTCGCGTTGGTTTAGAGAACCCTCAATGCGTAGTAATGAGCATCTCCGAATTTTGTCCAAATAAAAAAAATTAAAATATTTTCGGTTTTTTTAATAACGTGAAATTTCTTGCGAATTTGTAATCATTTTTAAAAATTTGTAAAAAAAATTCTATTTTATATGAATTTGTAGTCAAACACCAAAGTAAGAAAAGTTTTAGATGGCGGGATTAATTTTCTTCTCTATCTCGTTTTTTTCTAAAATGTCTTTCTTGGTAATAGTCGTAATGTTAAACTATAAATCAGCAGTTGTTAGCAAACTGGTTGACAGATTTGAAGAATTGAGTAAAGTACATGGGATCAACTTACGTTTTGTTAAGTTTGTGAAAAATCATAAATTTATTTTTAAAAAACGTTTCCTTTTTTCCATAAACTTGTTCAATTTATTTACATAAAAATATTACATTTTGTATAAATAGTTTTCTTATTTCTTAAAATAAAATCTCTAATTATTTATATGCGACAGTGCATTATTTTTTGAATATAGGTAAATGGTTTTACATCTATTTGGTTATTGGTTGCTATACATTTTTTTATGTTATTTATTTTATTATATTTAAGTATATATAGATATACATAATGTATATAAGTGTTTTTTGGCATTAAGCGTGCTGTTAAAGTTCTGTAAGAATTTGAAATTAGTTTGAGCCTATTTTTAAATATTAACCCTTACTTCTAAATTAAACAAAAAATAAATAAAAAAAACATAAATAAACAGTAGGTAACAATCAACAAAAATCCAAAATATTTAATTTAATTATACATACATACGTAGACAGTATACACATAATAATTAAAGTTTATTCTATGACCTTTAGCTAACATTTTTCTAAGATTTTGAATTTTGAAGCGTATATATTTTTTGTATACACAATAAAAAATAATTTTCAAGTATGCATTTTATACTTTGATTAAATTCTATATTTTTATTATATTTGCCAAAATTAAAAATAATTTAAAAGCCATAAAGAAGTGATTATTATTTTTCTAGAAAAATCTTTATATAAGAGTATAGCTGAAATTTAAATTAAAATAAATTAATTAACAATTAAAGGGTTTATGTAGCATTACATTTTGAATAAAGCACTTGTTTTAAGTGGTCCGAAAATTCTTAATCTAAACATAATTGTTTTTATATCTTTGGCATAAATATACACAATACAAAAAAAAAATAAATAACTAAATTTTCTTGGCAGTGATTTAAATAGATTAAATGATTTGGGCTATGAATGTTTATACTGATATATCATAACTAAATTTTAACTGCATTGCATTAAAATTCTTATATATTTTTGATATACATTTTAATTGTTAATTGATTTTAAAGTTTTATTTAAGATTCAAAGTTTTTATTAAAGGTACACAGTTATTTGAATGATATTATGAAGTTGTATGGGTGGTTCATGAGAAGAATAGAAATGTGAAAGGTATCCGTTTATATGGCTTAACTATTTCCAGTAGTTAAACAGAAAAAAACCTCGGCTTTGGTTTATCTTGGAATAAGTAATTTAAAGCCAAACTGATGTTACAATTCTTTATTGAAATTTCCTTTGAAAATTTATTGTTTTTCATTTATCTTAAAATCCTGCTTAGTTCTTTTCGTTCCGTTTCCGCGCCTTCCATTTTATTTATTGCATTTGGTGTATAAATAATATTTTTGTGCTTCCCTAACATTAATCCATACTTAAAATTAAAAATCTCTTATTTACACAATAAATAAACACTTTTTTTATGATTATGCTTACAAAACTAAATTTTATACATCTATTATGCTATCTGTTCCGTACTCGACGCGATTGACTGATTATCAATGGCGACAGTTTTTAAGTAACTTACCCTCGACGCTAAAGGTTTACTTTGTTGTTCTACTTCACTTTCTTCATCGGCAAATTGAATATCATCTAACTCGTAGAAATCTTGCAAATCGCTTGGAGATTTTACTACCGTAGTCTCCTTTTCTGAATTACATTCGGATGATCGGCGAACTGCCTTTGCGTCTTGATTGTTGTCTTTTTGTGTTCTATTTCGTCGTACACCCAAGATCGGTGTACCTTCTTGGGAAACTGATGCAGCAGCTATTGACTTCTGGATGAGGACATTTTTTAGATTCGTCTCGGAGGGTGATCGAATTACTCTAGAAACGCTACTGCTTCGACTTAATTCAGATTCTGTTGATGTTTCTGTATTGCTTTCTGGGCTAAGATTGGTATTTCGAGGAAGAATCTCTTCGTAAATTGGCTCAGGTGTTTTATTTGCTTCATCTATGTTCGTTTCTTCGTCCATTGGAGGAATCCACACTAAATACGCCGGATCCATACCCAAGTATGAACCAGGTGCAGCTCCGGCGTTGATAACGTCATAATCATAGTAGTCCAATTCAAAATCTTCTGGATTTCCTAAAGAGAATTCTGATCCTGGACGTGCTAGCAGTTTCCTACGATTCTGCTTTTCTTTGCTCTCTTTTTGATTGGTTGTACGAATTGTGGCTCTACTTACTATACTTGCTGCTGGGGAATAACAACCCTAAAAACATTATTAATAGAAATAAGAACATTTGCATAAATGGTCGACATTTGGGCAATTTTAACGCAAGTTAGGTCCGTTGCCAAATTGACTGGAAATTTGTTGCATGCAACTTTTTTTCTTCTTCAAAGAAACCAAAAAAAAAATGTTGTTCACGTGTAGGGTAATTAGTACTGAACTGGCAATTAACCGAAAAATATTTAGCGTGCTCAATGACCTGAATCGGCGGCAACAATAAGTTGAGACAACAAATTTCCAGATGGTGATTCTGATTTAACTTTAGACGTAATAGTCAAAGAACTATTTTAGGCCTTCTGATAGGCCAGTAACTACTGTTAATAAATCTACTGTCCAATCGGAAGCCCTAAATAAGTTTTTTCACTATTAAATTTAACCTACGTTAAGACCGATCAATTTATTCACACTCACATTAGTCAAAGAAGCTGATATACTTTTTGTGTCTAGCTGACTGAATCGATCACTGTCTCTGACCGAATGTGATCGTATCGAGGAACACTCGATGGAGTCATCGTTTGGTGAAAGGCTTTTTCTTTTTAACGTTCCATCGTCCCTGTCGGGATATTTGGAATGTTTACTAAGGCGTAAGGATGTGCTAGCAGATGAACTCACTCCTGATAGCATTGATGCTGAGTCCTTCTGATCTTCAGGGCTATTTGCCAGACTGTCTTCAGTATTGATCTCATTACGTAACGTCACTATGCTCGAATTGCTTCCCATTTCGTCACTGATGTTTGCGATATAAAAAGAAACATGATTAAAAAATTTAAAATTATTTCAAGACATACCATTTTGTTAGTAACTCTGTATCATTCATCTCGGTTTCTTTGGCGAGATTCTCAGCGTCTATACTTTCCCTCAATATTGAGTGCCTCAGTTGTCTCTTAGGTCGAATTTTCACAAGATATATAACTTCAGACAGTAAAGTTGTTGTCGAGACTGCCCTTGATGGTGGATTATGCAATGATCCCATCGAAGTCATAGGAGTGTGAATCGGGGATGTATGATCATGTCGTTCACTTATAGCCAGGTGGTATTTCCTATATCGTACAATGTATTGTGCTCCTATATAAATTCATTCAATATTTTAGTCTTATATTTTTATTTTTTAATCTCGTAGTAAAACGAACCCAAAAGTGCACTTATTAAAATTATTATGCTTGCAAATATAACAGCTGACAAATGAACAAGGGTAAAATTGGTTTTCATCTTAGCCTGGATAACAGCTCGACTTCTTATAACAATTTTATTAGTTTGATTTGATGGCTCTGAAAAATCATTTAAAATTTTATTGTTTTTTTTTGTCCCATATAGAATTTCTTCATTTGCTCACGTATCTGTTCGACATTAGCTAGAAAACCTCCTGTACATGAAGCTTCAATTAGATTACTATCTCCGGAGTAAAATTCGACTAAAATATGTTGACCTGTGGATTCCCAGTTCGATTGTGTCTCAATATCATCATTACTAATTAACTCAGTTAAAAGTGCTGATGATAGAGATGGTCCATTTCGGATCTTTATGTACTGGCTAACGCAGGGCAAGCGAAGGAAACTAATTTCGAATGATATTGTATCATCACCATCAACCTAATATGGAAATAAGAATAAAAAATACTTATTTAAAAAACTTTTTTTTAAATAGGTTAGGTACTATCAACAATAGTTAAAAATTTAGATGTATAAAAGGGAATACGAAATTTAATGTAAAATATCGACATTGGCTTGCAATAATATTTATAATGTTTAATAAACATATGTACATAAGTATTCTTGAAAGTTTTTATTTTGTTTGAAATAAAAACAGAGAAAGTATAGTTTTGTTCGTTGAACTGTCAAAATCAAGGTGGGAAAATGGTGGATCCAGTGCCCCTTTACTTATCTTATTTTAATAAATATTTTATTGTTAATTCTTATGATGCGTGTTGAGTTCTTCTGAGCACTCAAACAGCCATATCTTTACTTTTTTGAAACTTTCAACTTTGACAACCTGCGCAATTTATTACCTTAGATTTGTGTACTATAACTGCTTTTAGACAACTGCAATTTTTATCCGCAATTCTCTTTTGAGTTTCTTTCGGATTGCATCATCCATTTAAACGCTGCAAATTTTAATAGCTGCAATTTTTATTAAATGAGAAGGAAATATCTCTTTACACTCTTTAATCCAACTATGTGTCAAACAATAGGATAAGCACAAAGAAGAAAGAATGATAACTCTGCAATTATTTCAACCACTGCAACTTTGTTTACCCCGGCCACCGCATACGTCCCCCGACTACATGCTTAAAAATTGCAGCGTTTAAAAGCAGTCTATGGGTTTTATGGTTTTCAAAAAACACTCGGGGCTGCAAATTGATGTTGTTGACATTCAAAGCAAGAAACAAGAAGTTCTGTGCTCAATATTCAAAACAAAAAAATGTGTTATAAATTAGTTTTGAAAATGAATTAAAACAACTTCAAGCATTTCCCTTTTCTATTTCTATTTATAGTCTTTCAATTTTTCTTTTGATTTCTATTATAAAAATAAGTAATTACCTGCAAAAACAAAATATTTGCCTCACAACTCATGTCACTTTAGCGGTTTATTCATTACCTCTACTCGCCACAACAAAAAACCTATGTATGTATGTAGGTCTACTTCAGGGCGAGTTAAGTGCGACCCTAGATCTCAATTTAATGATTGTCCGGAGAGTTGAGGTTTTTAAAAAAACGATTTAGGGCGACCCCAGGATGACTTCAGGGCTCAACGAACAAACCTAGTTTGTCAAATGTCACAGGGTAAAGTAACTTGTTACACAGCTTAATCCAACTTATCTTTCAAACAGATGTTTATATAATTATATTTAATAACTGTGTTTAAATGTTAAAGCTCCTCTTTTCTTCTCAATTTTTCTTATGTGAAGTCTAACGAACAACATCTTTAAAAATATCTTCCAAAGATGACTTTAAACAAAAACTCCATTGACTTTTTGTTTTTTTAAAATGCATTCTACCAAACACTTAAAAATCACTAACCAGGACTTTGAATTCTCTTGGGTTCATTTCTCGCATGGTAACCCAATGCCTTCTGTTACTTTGCTCTACCACTTTCATCGCAATGTAAACTATCTCCTGTGTTAACATCCTTCCGGAAATGAAAACTCCCAAAGAGAAACACAAAAATGAAAACTCTACCATCATATTGTATGCATCCTGTTGTTTTGTTGTTTTATTTAAAAAAAAAAAAAATTTGATATCAAGTGCTTAGCTATACAAATGTATCCTTTCCTTGAAGATTTTTGAATCTTCTATACATATTGTATCCTTGTTCTATGTCTATGTCTTTGTATTTTATTATATTTTTTGTATCAATACTAAAAAAAAGTTCAAAAAAAAAAAAAAAAAAACAAGTTATGGCTAAAAATTTCAAGATAACTTTTTCCATTTGGAAAACTTCATCAAATCCCTAATCGAGTATACCTACACCTCCTACATAACTTTCCACCTGATAATCCGATTTACTTCAAAGCATCATCACCATCATCGTGCATTTATATAAACTGTATCGTCGTCGGTCGGTCGTCCTCATCACCAGCTGAGGTTTATACAACTCGTTTCAGAAAAGTTAGTACCTATCTCTAAATCCACCTCTTCCTTAAAAAAAATTGTCAATAAAAACGAAAAAGTTTAGTTGAACCAATTTATATACATATAGTCAGAGTTCAGTTCCTTTTTGTCCACACCTTTTTAATGGGGTGCAAAATAAAAATAAAAATAAAAATAAAAATAAAACTATTTTTTACTTAACGACTTTGCTAAAGGACATTTAGTTTTTTTGTCCTTTTTCTTATTCTATTACCAACGACGACGCATTAAACTTATAATTATCACGTTGTCGCCAGAAAGCAGAGCCTTTTGCGGTGCCATTGCGACAGCCATCCGGAAGGACACTTAATTGTATTAAAAAATCTCAAACTACCATCAAACAAATCCGGATATACTATAGTCCAAGCAGAGACTGTAACCCAGGATAAGGGTAGTTGTTTAACACTTCTTCTTCTGAATCATTTACCCAAGACGCCTTAATGCGATTTTTATCGTTCGGAAAGTCAAATACAATCGGTCGGTATAGAGAATAGAGTGGTGTGGTGCAGAGGACAATATCCTCGTATAATGTGAATGTGTGGCATTTTTTCCGGTCATATGGAAAATATTTGAAAAAATTTGGGGATTCTAGAAAACAAAAAAATAAATCGAAGACATAATTCTTGCTCGAGGGTGGCAATAGAAGAGGAGGCAGATTTTTGTCAAAGTTTCAAAACGAATCACTTTTCAATTCAACCCCAGTACCGATGCTTCACCATAACACCAATATAAGAACGAAAAGGCACCATTTATATTTCTTGGAAAATAGATTTAATAAATTTAAAATGTTTTACGTTATAATATGTACTCACTTGAATTAACCAAAATGAACGCCCAGGACAGCTCTGTGTAGCTCCAGCAATAATACGCTTTGGCTTTGAGGATCCCAAATGAACTATGCAACCACACCGGCAACCAGGACCGATTTCCTGTGAGACATCGGTGCGATTCGCTGTTGAGGATTTTCCTGTTGATTCGTAGATACAATCCCAAGTGTCTGATATGGATTTCCCGCATTTTGCCGTTTCAACCGAGGGACCCTAGAGATGTTTATATATGTATATAGAGATGCATATATAAATTTCCAGGAGGAGAGAACGAAAAAAAAAAGAATAGAAGATAAATTTTGTAAGTGTGTATGGACGACAAATTGAAAAATAAGTAGATTAAGGGCTTTGGTCCTTTAAAAGAGGTTAAGTGTGTTGAATTTTCTTGTAAGGAAGTGTATAATATATAGAACGAGTCACATAATCTATATAGACGTATATATATTATTCGAATGTTTATCTCTTAGATATTGATAAAAGAATTTGAGTCGTCGTCGTTTTTGTTGTTGTTGTTTATGTTGCCAAATCGGTATATTGAAGTTTTCTTCTTCTGTATCTGTTTAACGTCCGCTGCTGGTTGTAATGGAGATTTTAGATTGTATACTTTGTGAGTTGGAAGTGCTATAAAAGTTGAGTTGGATTTTATTTCTCAATTTCCGAATTCAAATAAAATTTAGAAAATAAATAGATTTACTTCGATGGTTTCTCTTTATCTGTCGAAAGAATAACAAAAGAATTTTATGGAGGGAATAAGACTACAAGGCGAGGTGTTTCGATTTATACAGAGTTTTATGTATATACATATGTATTTTGGGAAGAATAGGGTATGTAATGTATGTACGTACATTTACAAAGATGGTATAAAGTAGGCATCAGTGAAAAGTGTATTTAAACTTTGAAGATATCAATAAAAAAAACTATGTTAATTGTAAGGACGATTTTACATATGTATAAACATTGGATAAATACATACATAGGTATAATTGAATTTTAGTGAAAGTATAAGACTAGATCAAAGCTTAATGCTTGATTCTTCCGGAAAAAAGCATTTAACGTTTCTGACAATCCCTCACATATTTCGATTCTTTTTTTAAAACAGTCCTGGGTATAAATTAAATAAATAACTCATCCAGAAACTGTAATTCAAACGGCCGAAAATAATAACCATTTTTTACTATCAGAATTGGTACATTTAAATATAATCAAAAAACGTTATCAATACTTTGTATGGAAACTTCATTTTTGTTTTGTGTCGCTTAACCCCGATTTTGTTTTTGTTTTTTTTTTCAAAAAATATCTTTGGGTTTAGGAAAACACACACTTATAGGGTGGCGGAAAATTAATAACAGGGTGCAAACTGTCACTGGTTGCAAAAGGTGGCGAATTTCAAGTCGACTTTGACATTTGTGAAATAAATAAACAAAATATTCGTCGACAAGACATGAATCATTATATCTACTCCTAAAAAAACACGGAATGATTGTTTCGATTTTGACATTTGCCGCGATTGGCAAAACTGAAAACTTTAGCACCCGTTAATTAATTTTGCGTCACCCTGTAGTATAAAAATAATTTGAAATTCTATTTTTTTTTATTTTAAAAGTATTTATTACACCAATGGTATCAAATGTAAAAAAAATCAATAAAATAAGTTTATAGAATCCTCTTCTTCTCCTTCTTCGAAGTCTTCTTCCTCATTTATTGCTTCTGCTGACAATGAAGCTCCCTCAATATATTCTGATGACCTAAGTGACGGATCTTTAGCTGATCCATCAATACTCAGTTGTGATCGCTGCTGTTGCACAGAAGTGGTACTTTCACCAGTAGATGATGAACCGAAATCAGCACCTGCTTCATCGTCTTCAGCTTTTTCCTCTTCATCAGGTATACCAAGCTCATCAGCCGTTGATGACATATAATAAGTTGATCCATATTCAACATCTAATAGTGTATCTCCATCGATACTACGAGCTCTAGGAAGTATCTTCCCATCGAGTTGTTTTTGCTTGAATTCGGGTGAAATGCGTTCAGCTGAAGCAATTTTGCGAGCTTCCCGTTTAAAAATATCCAATAAGTTCGATGCAGAACGTTGCAGGAAACCCATTTTTCCAGGACGATAAGTTGATATATCCGATGACATTGTTTGCACCGATTGAACGCCTATCGGAGCTTCTGAATACGATGCGAGTATTGCCAGTAATTCACATAGAAGATTCTGACGTGAGATTCCATCAACAGGTTGTTTTTCATCGATAGCCACTTGAACAGTTTGACGAATGCTCCTGATAACCTCACGAAGATTAATAATTTCAGTTTCATGCTGCTGATGCATTCCGATAAGTTTGACTTTTTCATTCTTCAAAGTGTCAACTCGCTGCTTTAAGATTCTCAATTTATTTGCCAGATCATTGTAGGTGAACCTATCGCAGATGTCCCGTTTTACAGAAGTTTCATACAGCTTACGATACTTCTGCAGATTGATGTATTTAACTTTTAAATTCTCATAAGAAGTAGTTAGTCTTTCGATGATTTCGATTTTATTCTGACAAGTTACAATCAGACGTTGCTTCATCTCTTCGTTAGCTTTGAATTCCTCTTCCATACGTTTGGTTTTTGCTTTTGCTTCATTGTGTTCTTGCATCATACGTAATTGGGATGCAATCAAACTATCAATTTCTTTAGTTAAGGAGATGTTTTCTCTAATCAAGCGTCGCGTATAGCCAGCATTGCGTATTTCACTTGATCTTGTAAAGTCTTCGGAAAGTTGCAAAAGCTTATTTTCGACTTCTTTCTTCAGAGCGTCCTTTTCAATGATAGCCTTTTGTTCCATACCATACACGGCTTCCTTATGCATTCTCTGATGTTCCTTCAAATCATGCTCCTGTTCATCAAATTTCGCCAAAAGAAGATCCCTTTGAACACGAAACTCTTCCAAAGAATTTAATTTACCATTTAGTAATTTTATTTCAGATGTTAACTGGTCATGCATTGATTTATATTTTGTCTCCCATTCTTTGATTTTTTCAGTAAATGATAAATTTTCGGAATCACGAACTTTAGATAACTCTGTAAGACGTTCATCGAGTTCATGAATTGTTTCGACTTTTTCCACTAAAGTTCGATCTAAATGAGCTGTGACATCAGTTCGGTCTTCATTTAATTGACGTAGTTTTTCAGTTAAATCTTCATTGATTTCATCGGTTTTAGCTAAATGTGTCCGCAAACGAGATAGTTTATTGTTTAAATCGGTTATTGTAAGTTCGTAAAATGTCCTATCCACCTGAGTTAATTTGTCCTTTTCAACTTTATCTTTTTTGCCTTTTTTCTTTCCAGCACCTTTTTTGGGAGGCATTTTGCCAAATCAGATAATTTTTTTTTGTTATATGAATATACAAAACTATAATAATTGAGGAGAAATTCAAAACTTGCTTCTTATACTGGAACAAATAACGAATAACTAAACATCAACGAAAAATAAAAGCTTATTATTGCATCCAATACAAGAAATATTGACTTATTTTCCGATTACTATGATGTGGTTGCCAGGAGTTGTACATGGTTTCATAATAAACAATGGTAAGCCTTTTTAAATTATACAACAGGCACGCAACACATTAACACATTCCATCAAAAAATCCTTTTCAGCATGAAGTTCAACTAAAAACTCTGAATATTCATTCGCTAAAGGAAAAAGCTTGTCTTATAAAACTACAAAGCAGAGTTGTTAAAGAATTCAATACTTTGGCGTTTTGTTTTTACAGGATTACATGTTGTTTTTTTATTTAGGTACGTGTTAAAACTTGATCCAGATCAGATCAGATGGATAATAAAATGCAGCTAAAATCACTTTGTCAATTAAAATGTCAAAAAGCGTTATGTTATGTTGTCACTGTTTTAGGTTCGTTCAGTGTTTGTAGTAAAATTTGTTAAAAACTGTGAAAATTTTAGTACAGAGTTTTTAATTTACAGAATTTTGGTATACCTACCTATAAATCAGTACAACGTTACGTTCCCAAAAACAAGAACCTATGTTACGTATACATACAACCCATTCTGTTGTATTTTAGTTTAAAAAAAATAAAAACTTCTCCAAAAAGGAATTTTGCAATTCAATGGGAAAAAGTCGGTACATTTTTTTACAGCAATTTGAAAGAAATATTATATAACTACCTATGTACATATAGATATATGTACATATATTTATGGCATTATAGACAATCTTATCTAGTTGAATATTTTGCACTAAAGAATAAAGCATAGTTTACAGGAAACAGATAAAAGGGTGAATATGGGTGAAAAAAAAAAAGAAAAAGCATTGTCTAGCGCCCCGAATAAAAAATATAAACACAAAAGCTTTGTTTGGCATCTCTGACGATGGCACGCAAAATATTTTTCAGTACAAAGCTATTTCATCATATTTTTTTTTTGATAATACCTTTTTCTATAACTTTGGTACTTCTAGTTTTTTTCCTTTCACTTTATGCACGTAAAGCTTTTTTTTAAACCTTTTGGATAAAGGATAGAAAAACACATTTGATGGTTTATGTATTGAAAAGAATGCATCTACTCTATATATATGTATGTAGGTACTAAAATCATAGTTAGTTTTTTTGTTGATCCAAAGAATTCGCAAATAATTTATAATAGAGGATCATGATGGTGGGGCTTTTCCCTTGAATGGTTATAAAATGTCCTATATAGTCTTTGGGGAAACTAAAGTTTTCAGGAAACGGTCTATGAATAATTTAAAGAAGATGGCTAGGCTATATAGTCATGACGATGGCAGAGCATTTATCTAAGCCTGAAAAATTTATTTACATAATTTATTTATGAAAAACTATATACAAATGTGAAGAGACAGTATAGGTAAATAAAAGATTCGTTCAGCTTTGACCAACTGTAACATTCAGTTCTGATGATATCAACATATTTGCAGCCAAAATTTTGCCAACAAATTCTAAGTTGGAATTTCTAACTAACATAAAAATGAATTAAAAAAATTTTTTCAACTTAAATGCTTTGCATTCCTATCTATGTCTAGTTATATTTTTGCACATGTTGGAAAAAATCGCTACACAAAATTAAACACGATAATCATACTTCATATATGCTCTGCTCAACAAAATTTAGGTATACGAACTTGTATTTAACCTTTTTAGGGCTTGGAATTCACTAAATCGTTATTTGACCGCACTAAACTTTTAATAGTTATATAGACATTTATGTTATATGTTTTAATTACGACAGTAAATGGCGCAATTTGAATTGAAGTTATGCGGAATAAATTGAAAAAGTTTTCTATTTAACAACTCGAAAATAAATGACATTCCAGCTAAAAAAACAATGCAGTTTTAAGTAATTATTTTCGCATTTCTCATTGAAAACATCAACCCCATTTATACCTACCATCAAAAGTTTCGAGTTGGAACCATCGTATAACCTATGCCCTGATGTATACCCACCCCCTACAGTTTTGAACTTATATATATTCGTCGAACAAAATTCCTGACAAAACCATCGTCGTTTGGCACGTATTTAGTGCAACTGATTTTGCTATAACATAGTTCTTTTGCTTTTCCCCCACCAGTTTATGAGCCGCAAGTCAAATACTTCCTCTCCGAAATCTGTTTTCAATGCAACACAACAACACATAAACCAGCCACAATCCCTATGGCAAATAATGTATACGCTTCTTCCTGGAAGTGGAAGCTAAGTTTATGAGAAAAAAAGTGCTCTACAGAAACAATAAATTCACAACCACCATCGGACTCAACATCGAAGTCTAAAACATACAAAAATTCCACCCATTCTATAGGCAACTAAAACCAAAAAAAGAAAATAAAGAAGATAAAACTTACCTCGCAAAACTTTGCCCCATATCGGGGTGGTGGTGAATCGCAGAATCGATACCGATTTCTAGTGCCTCCCAAACAATTAGTTGAGCATGGCGTCCAGTCACTCCACGGTCCCCAGCCACCCGTATCCGATTCTGCAAATATACAACAAAGTAATTAAAACACTCGCAAGTTGGCCTTTTCGTGGGAAAGAACTCACCTTTTACAGGCAATGTTGGCACGCAGTCCATTCGAACGTCGGCCACGGCCCCCGAAATACCCTGACTGACATATACGAAGCAGTACTCCACGTATTTTTCTGAAAAAAGTTCACAATTAAAATACAACGAGTACTGACTCTTGACCACACGTTGTTCGGCCACGTAATGCAGTGATGTAGGTGGCTTTAACGATGCCACATCGGCACGAAGCTTAGCAAACAGTCGCACCCGGTCGCCCTGTTCTAGAATGCACGCTGGGTATTCGTACAGCACTCCGATGCCGGTGTGCGGGTCACAGGGAAATATACTCCTGGCATATACGTTAAACACGAACTTGTTACTCCAATCAACGCTGATGTACTGTACGGTTGTTACGTCAGCGGGGGTCGGTGGTATAGGCCGCAGCCGGACCGCATAATTGCCAGCCAATCCAAAAAGCTCGCAACGCAACTTAATTAGTTTGTGTTTGGGGAAACCTCGGATCTCCTCCGCATAAAGGATATTACTTCTGGAGTCATTATGACTGGCACACGTAAGCTCCTTACCGCAGTAAATTAATTCCAGCCAGAACTCTGGTAGATTCATCAGAGTCATCATGCTGGAACTAAGGTCACATTGTACTTGGTCGAAGGCTAGTTTGACTTCGACCGGAATCTCAGGGTAAGTGACGAGTCGTTTTGGAGTGACTTGCATGTTGGCCACAGGCCACCGCACGTCTAATTGTTGTTTCAAGCGTTCATCATCTATGATTGAACTACTCCTTGTTTGGGATATAACTTGCAGGGTGTACTCGCCACCCCGATAGAAAGTCTGACATGGCACCGAGATTTGTGTAACATTGTTTCTCGGGTCGGGGTAAAGAGTTATATTGCTTACGGTCTCGGCTCCATTTTTTGTCATTATGCTAATGACAAGGTTCGTTAGCGCATTATCCTGCTCCTCCACAACTGTGGTTAATGACGGTGTGGTGGTGATGGAGGTATTCGGTTGCTGTTGCGTGGCATTCGTTCGATTCACATATTCCGTGATGCTCGTATATTGCAGTTGTACATGTAAATCTCCACTTAGAGCTATGAACGAGCCGGGGCACATTAACCGCCCTTTTCGTATTGCCAGCACGTGACCTAAGGATAATCGGTGAGAGAAACACACATAAAAAAAGAAAAAAAAAAAAAAAAAAAACATAAAAGAGGAAAATTGCACAAGAGTTTATGAATAGAACAAAAATGAGAAAACATAAATTTCTTTTGTGATTTTATAATTGCGAGTGTTTCGTTGGAGTTTCCTTTTTCCCGGAGTTGAGCTTTGATTACACTTGTTCAGGGCTACCACTTAATGACGACGACGACACATAATGTTATAAAATAACAACGATTTAAAATAATAATATCCTTCCGGTACCTTTACTCAAATTTTTTTTTTGTATTTGGACTATGCAAAAATTATCTTCACTAGATATAATCAAAGTCGTTATAATATGTACATATTTTGATGTAGGTACAGTTTGTCAACTGAAATAAAGGGACAAAGCAATAATCAATTTGGTACACTTAATGATTTAGAGACTCTGAAATACAATGGAATGAAGAAAAGATAGTTGTAATCCTTCGGGAAAACTCCCTTACATTTTAGACTATCTTTTCAAAATTTGGGTACATTATCTTCAAAAGAATAAAGAATAAAGCAATATTAAATGAAAGTACACATTCAAGCAACTATTAAATTTGACTAAATTATCCTAGTACAATGTTTTTTTAAAATTTTTAAATTTCGTACCATATTCTGGCCTAATTTTACGAGCCTCCATTTTGAACCGTCAAAAAAGGCAGATGTGCTTTATTAAGAGTTTAGTCAATAATTTACTTAATTTCTGTCGCCAAGTGATCTCATATTTAAAATTCACTTCTCCATACGGAGAATAATTTTTCTATGTATGTAATGTAGGTATATACATATGTATGTATGTACATATTTTGTGATAATATTATTAATGGATTGGAATTGTGCTGCTCATCATTTTTTCAAAGATTAAAATATCAACATTTGGCAGCCCTATGGGGAATTTCCTTCTCCATCAGGAGAATCCTTTCTGGACGTTAAACAAAACACACAAGAAAATCCTATCTCTAGGATTTCTTATCTTTATAAATAGAACTTATTCAAAAGAATCATTGCCTTTTTTTTTTATATTTTTCTTTGTATTTAATTTTTTTATTGTTTCCCATTTGTGTTTTACTTGTATATAATACTCTTCGTATTATGAACATTTTGTTACTTACCTATTCGACACAGAGCAAAGATAATTGATGATAGTATCACAGTCCATTTTAGTGGCGTTTTGTAGAAGCAGCACATTTCGTGCGCTCGCCAGAGCTCGAGATATCTTTTTGTTGCTCTTACAGTCTTCGGTTCACAAGCTCTTTAGGTTTGCCATTATTTTTTTTTACAATAGTGACTTGAAGCTGAAAGTATAAAACAAAGAAATTAGTTTTAGAGAACAGTTTTACTTACATAATATTGTATATATGTACCTACATACAATATAAACGGGATTACATTTTGAATAACTAATTATTTAATCCTACTCGTATTCTGATAAGGACAATGGCTTATAAATCCTTGACTTTTTTTTTCGTTAAACCATAAATTCTAATTCCAAAGCCATTATATCAATGAAAAGTGATGATAATAATACTAAATGGGATTGTTCATAATCCTTAGATGGGAAAGGGCTTAAAGAAACATTCTATCTATATATGTATATGTATGTGCGGGGACTCTTGCTCAATGAATCATCATACTGGACTTCCGATTACTTGAGAAAGGATGAGAATTTATTGCATCCTTTTGGCTGGTATCCAACGATTTTAGATCATCAGGGTGTTTGTAAAAAAACAAGAAACAGAAGATTTATTATAACAGTGCGGTTCATTTGATTCGAAGCACTCAAGCTAATTAATTTTTAACTTGTTTTTGTTTTTAATTTGTTGTTAATTTTTATCGTTGAAATATAAATAATAAAATAGTAGCCACACTTTTGGTTCTTGAAATATAAGCACATAATGCTAATAATAGATTTTAAATATTTGCTGTCAATTTTCTAAAAAAATGCATATAGTTGGTTGAATAATTACAGAAGGTCCGATGTCCGTGCGTGTCGGTATAGTGCACTTAAAAAAAAAATCGCCAAAAAGTCGATTAAATCGAAACCAATTTACAATCTGTTTCCAACGTCCAATCGCTCACTTCGGGAATCGAATTTTTTATTCATGCAAAATGTATAGGCATGATTTCGACAAACTCTAACACCCTATTAATAAACTAAAATAAAACATGAATTATCTTTATTCAATGAGTTAAGTGCGAAATCTTGAAGTAAAAATTAATAAGCTAATTCACTAAATTGATGCATTAATGAGTAACCAAATTAAAAATACCTATGATATTAATTTTGCCACCCACAAGAGATAAAAAGAAAACAAACGCTTGTATAAATAACACATGTTATTTACAAGCTTATATGAGAAACATTGTGTGCAAACTTTCCCACTTTGTGAAAAAGTGTAAATGTTTATAGAATAATAATATCTTTTGGTGCCAGAGTTCTTGTTGAATGTAGTAGATTTTCGTTAAGTTTTGCTACTTAACGTGAATTAGCAAGTAATTGATTATTAATAAGACATTTTGATTATTTGTAAAATTTGATTCGTGATTAAGTTATTTAATTCTTGATAGCAATTTTCGCTTTGATAAAAAAAAAATATATTACCAAGCATTATTTTTAACTATTCACATAATGTTTGCTTTATTAAATATTTTGCAAACAGTTTTGCTTAGTTCTAAAGAAACGAAATTTTATTTAAATGTAAAATACACCGTAAATAATATCAATACAATAAATGCAAAAAAAGAAAATTTTCTTAAATGATTCTAATCATGTGAACCGGATTGTATAAATATTCAACTTACAGTGATTTTAAGTCCTTTGTTGCAATTTTGTTTAACTTTTATGCATGAATTGAAGTGTATTTATTTAGTATTTTAACATGATCTTGTGTATCTAAGTCCTGAAGTCCTGTATTTCACCAAAAATGACATTCTTTTAAAAGTAGGTATTTCTATATTCACATTGTGTCTCTATGCTAAGGGTTAATGGCCTCACTGAACAAGGATTCTTTAAAAGAATTTAAATTATTAACATAACATAAAGTGGGTGTGGGTATAAGTAGTAGAAGTTGATTTCTAATGGTGGTACAAAATATTTAGCCCGAGAGTGCTAATTGCCTATAACAGAGTGGTGCTTGTTGTTAAAATACCATCATTCAGCATAATTTGTTTCTTAATATATACTTAACTAAAAATAGGTCACGCAGGCGGCTCGGGCGGGCGGCGTATAGGTTTTGTGAACTAAGTTTTTGGCAACAAAACCATATAACAAGACCGTTTCCTAATGCCCAATTTATTTGAATATCCTTTTTGTCATTTGAATTTGTGTGATGTCTTTTAGCGAAATTCTAAATACAAGTATTAGGGCTTCTCTTGTATGTACGTACTTCATTTGGTATTCTGTTCACAAACTAATATTATTCGGTACGTAAATGATATTTCGTGTAAAAGGTGCAAAATATTTAACACAAAAGTGCTGAAAGGAGAAAGTTTTTTTTTTCTATAACGGTTGGCATTGAAATTTCACCCATACCAAATATACATATATGTAGGTCTAGGTATGTACTATAACGTATAGCAAAAAAAATTAAAACAAAGTTTTTGAAGCTGAAAATAGGGAAATGTAGCGAAGTTAAAATCTTGTCTTTTTATGTTGTTCAAGTTGTTTTGTTGTTGTAAAAGAGAAAAAAAAATTGTTCATGGAATGTTGTTTTTTGGATAAAGCGTTATATTTTTCGGTCCCTTTTCTGTTCGTCCTATGAAAATAAAAAAACTGGGAAAACTTTGAAATTCCAAAGCAAAATTAACTTTTGCCTATACCTATATAGCTTATAAGTTATAGGTATAATCAATTCACCATAAAAGTTTCTTTTGGCTTAAATTTATTAATTATCTTCGGTTATCTTCTATAAGTTAAATAATCCACAATTAGGGCATGGTTGAGTAAGTAGATATAAAAAAATCTAAAAATTTGTAAATATAAGGTAATGCTGAGTGAAAGATGAAAGAAAAATTATTTAGGGGAATGAATTGACACATCCAGCCAATAAGTTAAATAATATAGTATTTATATAGACACGAGACAGCGCCCGATTTGACCGAAATATTTTGACAGATCAAAAATTTTGCTACCTGATTTTTATGATATAAAAGAAGCAATGATTGAAATTTTTGGTTAAAAACTATTTTATAAGTAGAAAAGAAAAATGCAAAGTTTAATGAAAATTTTTTTGCAAAATTTCACGAATGGACAAAAGGCTTTTAGGAAGGTTTTTCGTGACTTTAATGCTAAATTCAATAACAATTAATCTCCTGTGGATTTAGCTAAACCTAAAGAATTTTAGGGGGTCTAACCTACAAGTGTATCTACGTAGAAAAACTGTGTTACCGGCGTGAATTACATACTTAGTTATCGATAGTTTGTATGAAAACTCCATTTTATTTTTGTGATGGCGTCGTATTGTTTTTTCAACCAATTGTTCCCGGAATTGTAAAAAAATACACCTCATATTTTAAATTTTGTATTCCCCTTAAAAATTGCAGAATTCATTTTGGAAATGTGACATATATTAACTCTGTTCGTTTTATTCGAAAACGTAAAACTTTCAATTTCTACCAATTTTAGTTTTTTCTAAGTTAAAAAAAAAAAATTGGAGAAAAATTGGTAGAAATTCCCAATTTTGAGAAGTAAACAATAAGAACGAATATGACGGATAGTAGCTCTGTTATTAAGGAAACTTAAAAAAGTATTTTCTTTAATTTCGTCAATGTCATCCCTATTTGTTTTAATTTCTTTACCTGGCTAAAAGTTTTTTACACCTTATTTTCAAATTCGAAAAAGTGATTCATTTTCATTTTGGCCCCATATTTCCTTATTTCAATGATTAAACTACCTTACCATTTATCACTGAAAAAATCTTAGAAATCATTTTATAATTTCAAAGTCTTTTTAATTTTATATATCTATAAAGACAAAATGTAGTCAACCAAAAACAAAATTTTATAGTCCTTTTTATAGAACGATGAGAATATTTATTTTCAGTATTTAGTAATGGTAAAATACTACCCTTAAAAAAAATATAATCGTATATAGTGAAATTGTCGGCCGTATTCGAATTAGCAAAGTACCCCATAATGTTCCCGTTGACTGATTTTAAATATGTCTGAAGAGTGAAGTATCAGTGTTCTAATTCTGAGTAAAATCACATTGAATTTGTTTTTATTCCAATTTTGTTCAGGGTCAAAATAACATAATTATGTAAATTGAATTTTTTCTTCTTTGATTTTTTTTTTGGATAGAAAAACTTCTGCTGTTTAGTTTTTAGAATATGTTATCGGTGTAAAAAAAATCAAACTTAATAAAATGCACGACTGGGTCGAACGTACTTGCTCATATAATTCTAAGAGATCTAAGAGTTTTTATGATTTTATCTATAAAAACATTAATGTAATAAATTAATCTTTATATATACAATTTGTTAACATTTTCAACAAAAAAATTGGAACTCGGATTTCAAGTAGGTATTTAGTGAGGAACCACCAAAAAATTTTATTAAAAAAAATGTATCCACCCGTTTTCGAGACCGACACAAAATAAATATATACCACCGACATACAACACGAAAATGTCATTTTATTTGCAGTGATTTTTAAGTTTTAACAAAAATTGGTTTCTATTTTTTTGTTGAAATCAAATAATATACTATATACTTCCATAGAAATAAATGTGTACCGTGTCACACACGTAACGAATTTTATTAATTTTATTTTTTCATGTCAGAAGTTGTTAATATGTATTTACTTTGCTTAGCATTTAATTTAATTCATAATTTATGTCATCAAACTCATTTTTTACTTAATGGTAGCTTTGATGCCCCACAAGTAATTAAGATTTCACCGAAAGCTTTGCAAAAAATCAAAAAATATTTTTCACTAAACATTATTTTTTTGTATTGATTTAAGTGGAAATATTAAAGCTTTTTAAATGTATATATGAAGTTTAAAGTAAATTTAATGGAGCCTTCATGAAAACACGATGATGGTTTTCAATTTAAAATCATTTATTTTAGAACTAAAATGCTGTGGTGCCTTAAGGCGAATATATTTTTATTTTCGACTTAGGTATAAAGCACTTCAATTAAAGCTGTAATAAAATCCTTAATGTATTACTTATCTATTTACATATGGTTTCTTACCAACTCATTGTCCCACATATTTAATTTAAAAAAATGTATTATTCTTTGCTTTTATTAATATCCGTTAATTTGTTAAATTGTTTATTTTAAAATATAAATGTAAAAATGAAGTACCATTGGTTCTTTAATCGTTTTCTGTATATAAACCAATTTAGATATTGAGTACATGACATAATTTACCCTGAGAAATAATTTTATTGATTGTGATGTTGTTCATCTGTATAGGCCCTGCTGTATGTCCCATACACGTTTGTATAGGAGGAATATGACCTTGGGGCAGGGTTAATGACCTTTGTAGTTTTTGAAACTCTATCTCTCTCTGTCTTGTTGGAGACAAGAGAAAATTTTCGTTTCATAGCACCATGACATAATAGGCTTAGGTATGTATGTATGTACCTATTATATATTTACTACCGGAAATGTTGGTACAATTGGGTAAAAAAAACTGTAAAATTCTTGAATGATATTTTTTTTTGCACCTGTTTATTCGTTTGAAATATAATTTTCATGTAAAATACAACTAAAACAATAGCTTTTTTCGCTTAAGATAATATCTTCAAAAAGATTATTTTTATTGGATTATTTAATTTATATGAAATATCATCAATTTATTCGTTTGACACATATTATTTCACGTGATGATTTGTTTTCGTAAAGATAAGGAGATTTCCTAGCAATAATTATTTTAGAAAATATATTTTACAAAAAGACACAATAAAGATCTTTTCAAATTTAAACAATTATTAAAGTTAAACCAAAAAATACTTAAACATACATATCTACATAAATTAATATAATTTAGAAAATTTTCATTTCCGAAAAAGTATCTTTTCCAAAAATATCTTAACTTATTGACAAAATATATTCAATTGATAAAATGCAATTTCCTGCTCAAACACTTAAATTATATACAACCACAACCACAACCATAACCACAAACACAAACCGCACATAACTTACCACAAAAAAAAAGAAGGCGTAAATATCTTCTAAAAGGACCAGAATTAACTTAACATTTTAATAAAGTCACATTCAGTGGAAGCTGTTTACATCTCTTAACTCAATATAATATAAAAATATCAAAAAGCTAACAGTAAATAAATAAATATAAATATTTATTAAACACTTCATGTCTCTAGAAATCCATCAAAAACATCATACATATGTATGTATGTATGTTATGTACTAAATATGGAATATTTTCTTTTTCTATTTCAAAAATATTTTCCGCAAAAAAAAAGAAAAAACTGAAATTGTGCAAACATCTGGAAAAATAATTTCCATAACAATTCACATTTACCCACATTTCAACGAAAACGAACGTCCTGGCTTGGCACATATAAGTGTTTCAAGAGCACGCCCGCATTAGAAGTTGTGACTTATAAGAGTTATGAGTTGTCTTCTCCTTGAGGAAACATCAAAACGGGTTGCCACTAAAGTGTGTTTTGTATGGAAATTAAAATGAAAAGGAGAACACAGAAAAAACAAAAAACAAAATGGTGAACCTATAAGGTTTTTAGCATCAGGCAAAATATTCTGAATGCCATTTCATAAATATGCAAATTCTTCTGGTGAGCTGCTCTAGCTCCGGCTCCGGCTCTGGTCCCTGCTCCTACTCTTTACTTCTGCTCATCACTCCTCTGATCACAAAGGATAATCGAATGTATTGCTGGCACAATCAAAATGGATAACGTTATTGAGATGTTTTGCATATTTCATGGAACCAATTCAAGTGGAATGCAACATTGAAATATTTGTTTAACCTTTCATAGCAATTGCAATAAACTCTCTAGGTTCATAGGTAGTATGAGTTTGTGTGTTTCAACTTTGTATAGGTAAAATAGCAATATGGTTTGGTTGTGTCCTTTCAATTGTCTGATGTCTTTCAGGATGATTTTCATTTTGATTGTATAAAGGAGGTGGCCAAGGAAGTGAATTATTCTCTATAACGTCTGGGAAAAAAAAACACTAAAATCACAGACTATGAATGACTAAGTTGTTAGGACGTAAATGATGAAGGATCCTTCCTCAGTGTTCTAGTCTAGGAGCACCGCTCGCCCTTACTCCACCAGAGTCACTCTGTTTGCATTCCAAATGGGTTTAATCTTTGAGTCAACTGAACTAAAGAAATGCGTTTTTGTTTTAAAGTTTGTTGATTTTAGCTGAATGGCTTTTATCTTTTTTTTTTTGAATATAGAAAGCATTTTGACTGGAAAAATTGTCTATTAGTGTAATTTATGCAAATTAAATTAAAAAGTTAGAAAAGTGGTAAAGAACACTTGAGATGAAAATCATAGAACTTTTCAGACAATCAGCGAGTATATACCAAGCTATTCGAATGGGAAGTACATATATTTATGTAGTTCATTACTCTTTTTTAAATTTCAACTTCCTCTTTGCTTTGCTTTTTGTTAAGTGGGCATCATTAGGGTTGGGGGTTTTATTTGCTTGATTTTGTTTTATGGCATCTTCTTTGGTTTGCCAACTTGTGGAAACTTCTTTTTTTTTGTCGTTTTTTAACACTTGTATAAAAAATAGCAGGAAAACTGTTTCTGTTGATTTGAACATGGTTTTCAACTTTATTCTTTATGGTGAATCAGGTTCATTAGTTATATACATATATGGATACGAAAGAAATCTTATCTATCTTACGAAACTTGACAGTTTCCTTAGGTTCAACGTTCAAAGAACGCTTGAAAAACTTTTTAGTGATCGTGAAAGTTGTTTGAAATGTTTGAGTAAAAACTGAAAAGTGTTCGTTTAAGTTTCTTGTGAAAATGCTTGTTTTTGTTTGCTTTTGATAGGCTAAGGCATACTTCGCGCCATATCATGTTATAACTATAACCAACCAACTTAAATTGATTGCACAGAGAGAGGACTTGAGTCTTTGGAATTGATTTCATAGGATTCTTTTTAAAAAAAAAAAGTAAAATGTTTTACAAAATTTGTAATAAATTCGGTTATAGCCAAGATTAGACCTTCACTTCAAAAAAAAAAAAATCGTGCAAAGTTTAATTTTCCTGCAGAACTTTGTTTCTATGTCTTGAGCATTTCATTAAGGTATGTTCGAAAACTATCAGTTTTTGGTAGAAAAGTCAAGATAAAAATATTGTAGCATATAAAATTCTTAAAAAAAAACTTACGAGTTTTTAATAAAAATTAACAATACGAACTCAAAAAAGGTGTAGGTGTTGTCAAACCGGCCGTTCGTTGCGTCGGTCTGTGCGTTCGTGCGTCCACCTGTAATTTGACCGTTTATATTGCCTTAACGAGTGTACGAATTTGCTATCAATAAATAAATAAATCTTCTCATTCGTTCAAACAATATTGCATTAACTTCATGAATATTTAAAAAAAAATGTTTAGTAGGTACTTTTTAACATTTTTTCACATTTGTATTTCAACGATTATTAATAATGTTACGGAACCATAATAAATGTACCATAAATTTGCAATGTCCTCTAAGTTTTTGTATATTTTTTGAAATAATCAACATAGGTACATATGTATATTGTGCCTGTTAAATTAGTCGGAACTTATTCATATGCAAGAAACATAAGAAAGGGATTTATAATTTTTTCTTCATTATTCTAATGTAAAAATAACATTATTTTTATATAAAAGCATTTCTTCACCTTCTGGTTGTCTATAGTCTGTGATCTATCATTCTACTTTGGGTCTAGCAATTGTTTTTATGTTACCAACTATATATGTACCTAAAGTACAAAACAATTTATAACTCTAGAGTTCTGTATAATCTTGGAGAATTCTTTAGGAATTATGAACCTCAAATACAACGTCAATCAATCAGATGTCCTATAGCAAGATTCCTTATTTTTCACAAACCTATAGATATGTTGATGGAAATAGCCTTACACTCATAGGTATAACCTATCTACCTTTTTCAATTCATCAGTCGCCCGATGCCTTTGCGCATTTATTTTGGTAAAGGCATTCGTCTTTCAAATAAATCTCATGCACACCCATGTATATCTCAATAAATCAAGCTGCCATTTTTCAAATACACATAGTTCTGTATATTTCCGAGAACAAAACGAAAAAAGTACCCTTAATGTGATTTCATTCATCAGAAACGATATCAAGTTCTTTTCATCTGTGAATATACGATAAATTATTTACACAAATAAGTCATCACATTCAAATTGCATGTTTGGTGAAACAAGGCCCACATACGCACACATTATTATTATCAATCTAACAAGGACGCACAAATTTTGGTTCTTTTATATTTTCTAAGTTGACAAAAAAAAAAAAACGCAACAATATTATAATTTATTTGCTCTACAATTATTAACATTTCTTTAGCCTTTGGTGGTGGCAGCAGCCAGACATTGTATAGATGAGAGGGTGTGGGGTGACTGAAAAAAAAATCCTAGACGCCACCGACACCACCATCAACATTACTGGCTGACGCCTGTCCGTCTCAAAACAAGGGGTGGTGGACTTAAGACATATGAAACCTACGAACAACATAAAGCTATTACCCTACATTGAATATGGATGGATATTTGAGATCCGGAAGAACATAGAAAACAAACAAAATTGAAAGAAATATCGATCATTCTCCAACCCCCTTTGCCCTAGAATACACTTTCCACTGCCGCCGCCGCCGCCTCGTCACCCCTCGCTAAAAAGATTCAAGAACTGCCGCCAATAGTTTTCCAAAAATATAAGAAAGATTCAAATGCCACATTATATTCCACACACCGAACACACAAAATAAAACACCAAATGGCAAAGTGAATATGAGATTTTACATATCTATATGCCATACGGTGTGTTGAAGTAAGTTTGGTTGGTGGTGGTAGTTTTAGAATAGTCCGGGGTGGTCGGTAATAGTGCCAGTGGTGGTGGTGGTTATCCTATGCAGGGGTCATATAGGGTTCGTTTGAGTGCACGCGATTTTTTAAAATCACGATATCTCTAGTCCAAATAAGTATAATAACGAGCCATACATTTTTCTTATCGTTTTGTGTCACTTTACAGTACCTAAGTTAATTTAGAGTAAAAATCGGGGCTGTATTTGTCAGATGAAAATATGGGCGCTTTATATTATACACAGTTTATACAGTCCGCCAAGTATCTAAAGACTCTTCAATGCTATAATGACCTTTTTAATTGATAATCCGGAAAAACAATTATTTTTATAAAAAGAAATTTCAATCCGACATAAATCGAAAAGACCATAAGCGTTCTTTTCAGGAAAGATTTGATTAAGAAAAACAACGACGACAGCGACGCCATCGCAGAAAAACTTTGCCATTTCCTTAGCAACTATTGATGACAATGAGGTAATTCACGCCGGTAACACAATTTGATCCGCGATAAGAGTTATACTACGTTTTAACCGACCGCTAAAACGAGATTTAGTTAGATTTACCCCAAATCCTCTTAAAATCTCAAAGATTTACCACACGAATTGCATTCCTAAATCTGGTAGATTTTAGATTAATCTTGTTAAATCTTCATAGTTTTATCAATCTAACACACCTATTCTCATATTTCGCTGAGTACAATATTCGAGAATTGCGATCAAGAGTAGAATATTTGAGAAACTATTTTTTTTTCATCGTTTGACACAATTCAATACAATTCAACACAATTTTCACTTCCACTTAAAAAAAAAAAAAACTGAAAAAATACTTGCATCTTGAAGGAGACTGTCAAAGTTAATCCAGTTTTTAATCTTTTTGTGCGATGAAAACACAACGTAGGACTTATTAAATTTTTATGAGATTAACTCTCGGTGAAAACGAAGTATTAAACCACGAAAATTTGCCTGCCTGTGGACTAAACACCCAGGACTTTATCCCCAGTTTTACATTGCGATATCATGCCAGTTTCAATTCAAAGTTAAACCCTGAAGAATGTTTTTCAGACAATTAAGATTCCGAGTTAACTCTTCGAGTCATTGAGTAAACTCTGGATTAACTGAGAGAATATTTCTGACAGCAAGCCTTAACTACCTAACTATTCATCCGACCTATATAATATATACATATATAATAAAGCTAGATGATAATCAAAACATATCACTATAAGTGCAACAAAATATTCAAACAAAAAATCAGTTGTTTCGTCTTTTGCAAATGCAGCACTGTTTGAATAAAACAGGAACTGCAGGCAAAAACCACCCCACTGTCTGTGTGCTATATATCTCTCTCATGACCAATATGAGAACCCAGCCAAAAACCCATTTCTCCTTTGTGACGATAACGACAGCGACTACGATGTCGGCGGCGGCGATAGAATGTAGTGTATTGATGGTTGTGCGGTGCAGCAGCAATAGAAATTTGTGCGATATTTATTTCTAAGTTCTAGCGCACAGGTCCTTTGAGACACCTTCACCATCAACAACACACATGGAATACTCTCAGGATATGATAGATTTTTTTTTTCTTTCAACCCTAGAACAACTATACATACATATCTACCCCCTTTGGAAAGGTAAAGAACTGGATAAACCTATTCAGATTCACTCCTTCACACACCCTCCGTAGATAGACATACAAAATACATTCATTCCACAAGAGAAAAGAGATTATTATCCTGGACATGAAGGAATGAATATAAGGTGTATCTTGGTAACATTGCAACCAACAACCACCCCCATATATATCCCGGACGCTTTGTTTTAAATTATTAAGTGCTATTACCCTCTGTCTGTCGCGTGCTTGCATGCCGTCTAGTACTCGTATACTATGTACACCTTAAAGGGAATTCTCATATCCTATTTTTACATTATTTGGTCGTGAATGTTTTCTTCTTTTCTGGCTTTTGTTCTTCTTGAATGTACATACATATATGCTCAATGCTGCTGTATGTTATTCTATATCCTGCTTTGTTTCTGTGTGTTGAAAAGAAGTGTAATTTATGTGCATTTCTACCGAAAACAAAAATTATTTGACTAGCCATTAAAAAAATGTAGAGAAATGCATTTTCTAAATGAAATGCGAGACATTTTATGGCGCTGACATATAGTGGCGGTATCTGCCGGAAGGGACGACAATGATTTCTGTTTTTGTCAGCACACATATAGTCGACATCTCATAAGTTTACTTGGAAAATAGAAGCTTATACTGCAGAAATTACATGACCATAATAATTTATATTTCAACAAGCACCCTACGTCCAACGATAACATATCAAGAAGATAGAAGGAGGAACTACAGGGTTGTTTACTAATTAATAAATACAAAGCATAAACTCTGGCCGATTAGAGACAGTAATTTGATATTTTAAGGGTTTTCCAAAATTATTACTAATTAAAAAGTAGTAAGCTCAAAAGAAGGACGAATAATATTACTATAGATATATGTATATTGGGATCGGGGCGATGGTAAAGCTGAAACTGTTCTGATTATGAGTTGTTTAAGGCAAATTGTTTGCTTTATCAGGAGAAAAGTGCTATTTTCACCCATCATAATATTTTACACCCAAGAATTTATGACGAAACTGTAAAAATCTTAATGCTGAACCCAGCTTGGAAGTTAATTTCTTATTAGGTACTAAACATATATATGTATAGATATAGTATATACAGACTCAAAAGACTTACCCTTACTGATGTTAACAGCTGTTGATGAAATGAGTTAGGTTAAGCTCTTGAGAATAATTGCTTTAGCTTGGACCGTTATTTTGTGGCTTTAACATTAAGTCTTTTTACGATTCTGACATTTTGTATATATATAGGTATATCATATCTACCCTCTAAGATGATGTAATTATCTCCAGCAAACTTAATTCTATACTTAAGTAGGTGTGTATATAGTTAGGTACCTATAAGTCTTATTGTGGTAAATAATATTCGTTCTTATTCTGCTGCCCTTGGAGGGAAACCATATTGTCCTACAAATAAATTGTGATCAAAATAAAATTTGTACTTGAGGATTTTAAAAATAAATAACGGTAACGATTGAGATTGAAAATTCAAAAACTGATTTGCAGCAAATTGAATGAAAAAATTACGTGAATACATAGCACAGTATACACAAATCTATAAGGTTGTCAAAATTAGTAGTTTCAGAAATTAAAAATGGCTGTTCGAGTGCCCACAAGAACTACTCACCATCATTAGAATCATTAAAAACAAGGACAAAACATTGAAATAAGACAAGAAAAGGGTCAATGGATCCACAATTTTTCTTAATTCTTATAAAAAAAAAAACAAATACAGTCAACAAGTCATATTTGAAAAAGATTTGGAATTTTTCACTGGCAACGCTGCATCTTAAGTAAGGTTTTAGGTGATATTATATTTCTTCGATTGACAAGCAAAACTCAGTAAGTGCATTTGTTTTTATTTACATACATATATGTATATTGATATATTGTATTTTACAGATTATGAGTAAAATAAATTTCTTTATTATACTACTATCACGACTTAAATGTAGAAGTCTTCGAGAAGAAAAAAAGTAAAATAAAATAAAATAAAAAGTAACCAAACAATCGATTTTTTTTCTAAACAGAATCGAAATTTTGTTGTTGTTGAAAGGCATTTTTCGTGATTGTGTGTGTTGTAGGTACTTGACAGCTACAATTTTAAAGCAAAACAAAATTGGTTGGCCTATTGGTCTACAACGTGATGTGAGAATTCTAATATGAAAAATGGAGTTCTTTTGCAAAGATTCCAGAACATATGTACATAATTCTTTGCCCATAAACAGCAGAATCACTCACGTTGGTCGGTTTTCGAGAAAATCAAACGACTGGGATGTTGGAAGAATACACTGTCGAAAATAATTATATTAGGTACCTTATTTGCTTAATTAAACGATTATTGTTATTATCGCGAAACGTATATTTTTGTGTTTATTGAAAAAGAAGGCACAAATATTTTATATCCAATTAAAATGTACACTATAAAATTCGTTGCAACCAAAAACACAATTTGTCTTTTTGAAACACCACCAAATTCAATAAATTAAACATTTTAGAAATGTCAAATCTTCTGTGCGTGCAAATTGGTTTAAAATCTTTCCAAAATATGCAAAATTTGTTTTGACAGAAAAAGATTCGATTTTCTTTAAAAGATTCGATTCTGTTTAAAAAAAAAGAATTGAATTTTTTCTGTCAAACAAATTTGCATATTTTGCAAGATTTGAAAAAAGAATTTACACACTAGCAAGATTTGACATTTCTAAAATCTCAAATTGAATTTCGCTGTTTTAAGAATGCAAATGCAAACTGTGTTTTTAGTTGCAACGAATTTTAATTTCAGTGAATATTTGAATCACATTATGTACATATATACATACATATACCTTATTCCTATATTTTAATTTCTTTGCAATAAACAAAAAAAAATACATTTCGCGAAATTAACAATAAGTTTCATTTAATTGGGCTGTCAAGCACCAGAAACACAATCACAAAAAAAAAAATCGATTCTTTACACATTCCTTTCAACAACAGAAAAAATTTGATTTTGTTTGGAAAAAAATTCTATTTTTTTGTTGAAAGAGGAATTTGACATTAGAAAAATTTCTAAACAGAATCGATTTTTTTGTTGAAACGAAGTCGACATTATAAAAACAAAATGGGCGATCATTGTCATAGAATATAGTTTTGTTTGCATATCAGTGACTTTAAATTAAGTTAGATATTTTTATTTAATTTTATTTGAATAAGCGGAATAATAATATGAGTTTTCTTTTAATTTTAATTTGACATGGCTAATTTGTTTTTTTTTTTTTATTTTGCATGCTTTCCACAAAGCTGATACTATCACAATACTGATGGCATTTTGTGATAGTGATTGGATTTTTTGCTAAGATGGTTTGGTTGTTTTTTCATCCAATTCTATCTGAAGTTGCAAAAACAACACGCCTGTAATGTTTCGACCAATAACTACATCATATAGTTAAATTAAAATGTTCCTGTCGATTTTGATTTTAAATGGTTATATTTTCATTGGTCATATGCAATTTCCAAAAAAACACAAACCCATCCGCAGTAGGGTTGTATTTCTACTTTTATTGGCAGTTATTCTACTGTGGATGTTATATTTGTAAATTGTGTAAAAATCTACTTTACTGTGAATACCTTTCCCAAAAAAACACGACTACTGTTGCATACTTTTGACATAAGTTGTTTGCTTTTCTACATAGACATTGATATGACATTTGAAATCTCTTAAATATAAATACTTGTGATTTATTGATCGTCTTTACAGCAAAACGAAATTTGGTTAAAACCAAAATATAATTTATTGAAAAGACAGCGAATTAGATTTTATTTGTTGCATTTTTGCTACCATTGGAAAAACAATCATATATGTATATGTATGCGTGTATTATATCCAAATAAAAAAATAAATCATGATCATGTTGATGTTTAAACTACATTGTACATTAATTTATATATGTGTATATGAATATTGTACATTTATGTACATATGTTGGTACCTATAGAACGTCAAAAAAATTGTTTTCCTTTCAAATTAATGACTATGGGGTATACATAGATTGATGAATAAGAGAATCCTTCCCTATTCAAGTAGGTAAGTACCTACATAAGAAAATTCTAACGCGTTTATGAAGTATTCTTATGTTCTTATATACCTACTCCTACATATATGTATGTGCTTACATATTTAAATTCAAGGACTTTCAAAGCTTAAAGAATAAGCCTCAATAATGTAGATACACCATTATCGTCAATATCATTATGCAGCCCATAAAGATGCCGATTTTATACGGAAATGAAAATTTTCTAAGCAAACAAGCAAATAAAAAAAAAAAAACCTACCCTTTTCCTTGATGTTATCTTGAACTCAATATAAATATACCTACACTCAAAATAATCTGTTTCATCCATCACCATAAACCAAATCAACCGCAAGATTATTAAATGCAAATATCAGAGTCTCCCCTATCTGATTTTCTTTTGGAACTACCATGGACGCAGACAGGTAAATAATTAGATACCTAATATGCTTAGGTAAAAAATGCTTCATGTCAAAGTTTAAAACAAACTTTGATGACTCTGAATTAATCCACGATAGGTATCTAAGTATAAACCCAAGAGTTTTGGTCTTGACGAAAGCTCTTAGTTAGATTTATGTCAATATTTTCCGATAGAAAAGAAAAAAAAATTCTAAAGGTAAATGTCAAACATACAAAATGCCACTCCATTTTTTTTTTAAATCTATCAGTGACAAAGTTCAAACAAAAAAAAAAACACGTTAATAGCTATCATACCACCCAACAGGAGATGTCAATATTATTCTCTACCATAACATATTATATGTAGGTATGTATGAATACACCTACAAAGGTGCCTACTCCAGACATCCCCCACGTTTTCTTAGTTTATATGATGGGAACAGGAACAGGAACAGAACACCCTTTCGCGATGAAGCAACTTGTCATATCTCCTTATAGGTATCCATCTAAAGAAGTTATTAATTTAAAAATGTACACATACAAAAAGCAGAAGAAACGGAAACAAACTTTTCTATTCAACTAAAAAATAAAAAAAAAACAGGAAACTAACAACCTTCAGACTGTCATGGCTTCCCGTTTAGAAAAAAAAATGGGTACCTAACTGTGAGAAAAACATAACACAAACAAAGAGCTTCTCTTGCATGCTGAAGGTGCTATGCGAGAAATTCACCTCGACGACGGACGCCATCTGTGGATCTTTGATTAAAAATTTTCCAAGCTCTCCAAAATTTATGATTTATTTCCAAGAGTGTTTCTTAGTAATTTTCATTGCTAAGTACATTGAAGGTGGGTGGGGCGGCAGAGCGTGGCGAGAACTATGACCGACCAAC
The DNA here is from genome assembly GCA_951394125.1 of Epistrophe eligans. NCBI lineage: Eukaryota > Metazoa > Arthropoda > Insecta > Diptera > Syrphidae > Epistrophe > Epistrophe eligans. The sequence goes on along the minus strand of OX596031.1, from coordinate 7,061,110 downwards.
GACGACGACAGGTTTATATTCATTGCGTCATAAAAGGATATACAAAAACACAAAATAATCCATATACCTTACATATACAACGTTTCGTTTGGCGTATTTAATTTGCATTTTCTCGGCTCGTTCTTGTTTGATAGAAACGACGATGAAACATCCGTTGTAGACGTCGTCGTCGTCGGAAGAGGGTTGCCATTTATAAAAAAAAAATGTTTAATTCAAAACAAATCTATCAGATTTTATAATTTAACCCTTGTATCTAGAAGATCAAAAATTTTAATTTCTTAAATGTGGTTTAGGATTTTATTTGTTGACTTGGGCTAAATGTGCAACTAACAGTAAAAGGAGTTGCGGAAATCAAATTATCTTATGGGTTGGCAGGGTCGTTTTAATTGTTCGTATTTTGTTCGTTACTTATGATCTTGATCGACAAAAATGATTATAAAATAGGACTTATACATTGGCCGATTTTTTGTACGTCTCAGCTGCCTCAATCGGCCGTCTCTTTCTCACCAATAAGTGAAAGCGAGATTCCCGATAATAATACTGATACGTCAAAAGTCTGGGGATCAGGGACGTCCAATGTGAACATCGTCATAAATTTCTAAAGTTTTTTTTTGCAACTAAGGAGAAATTTTCAATTCAGTTTACAATCAGTTAAAACTGTTAATCCATATATGTACATTGTACATACATTTCAAAACAATTAAATCATCGCTCATGCAGTTCAAAATAAATAAAGGTAACCTATTCCTATTCTACTGAAAATCTGTTCCAAGCATTAATATATAACTTTAGGTTAGCCATCATATGAATTGGTTTTAACTCTAACTCTGGTTAAAGTCTGAGTTAAACAAGTACTGTAAAACAGGGATCCTAAAGACATATTTTTTTTGCAAATTATTAATTATTGATTTTTGTTTTAGAAATTGTTAGCAAATTTATGAAAATTTCCAAATTTGAAGTTTTGCGAAATTGGCAACCCCACGTTATTTTCATGTCTTCGTCTGCATAAAGGACCAAGAAATATTTCTTATCCTTAAAACACCATAATAAAACGCAATTTCCCAACCCAATGGCTTACATTGTAAATAAGCATTTAGTTAAAAAAAAATTTAAGCGGGTGGTTGTATTGCCGACTCTCAATCGCACTCAGCGATTCCGAGGAGCTCCTGCTTCCTTCCTTGATTATATCAGTCACAACAGAACAGAGAACTACCTACAACCACCACCACTACACCGCACCGTACCGCAGCAACATCATCAGCCAGAATGTCGCGTGTCACGGGGGATGGGAGGAGGGATGGATCGCAGTTCCATCCAAGTGTATCGTGTGTGTTGTATTTTAGATATTTCTTTACCTATATACCAACAACAAAGTCCTCCATATAACCACCCCCCCACACCTACAGGAACCACAAGGCACGAGCATGCAATTTATCCCATGAATGGCGATAATTTTCAAAATTAAAATGTACGTGTTTAATTTGAGAAAAACACATCAATCTGATAAGGAATACTGTGCTTAGAGTGCTGTTTTAAGAGGATTCTTCAATAAGGTGTTTTTCTTGCGACACACGCAAGGGGTTGTCGAGGTCTTCATCAGGGGAGTTATACTTATAGACATTTATTATATGCTAAAACATGCACATATGTAACGGTGATTAACAAAAACAATTATTGTGCTCATATGCACCGTAAAAGGAAGGATAAGTCAATGAAGTGACACACATATAGGTATATACGTAAAGCAGTATTTTGCTATGCATATTCAGTATGTGTGAGAGAGAGCAGAAACATAAACAGTGATTATAATTACTTATTTAAAACCATTATAATCTGAGATTTGACCCATCATTCTAGAATCTGTAAATTTTTATTCATACGTACTATGCCTTACCTTCGCTTTTTTGGTGTGGTTTTTCGATTTCCGTAAGTAGCTAGGTAAAGATAGATACATATATATAAGACCTTCTTTGTGTTGATGAAATTCTTTTGGTGAGACATTATTTTCTATTGTATACAGCAGTCATTCTTAATTAAGACTTAATTTAGAGCAATGAACGTGTGCCATTTTGAATATTAAAAAAAAATGTTTGTTTTGAGAAAATTGCTCTTGTGTTACCTTCCCTTATTATTTTGTTATTATAAAGAAATTAGATAAGACTATATAATAGGTGGGGAAGACGTCGGTCACAAAATCAAGACATCTATCGACAACAACATGATACAAGATTTGGTTTTTTTGATAAAACCGATTTTTTCTGAAACCAAAATTAAATTGAACTAAATTAAAATATTAAATACAGCGGAATATTTAGAATTTGTACGTTCATAATTAAGATAGATAGATAGATACATTTCTTAAGTCAAACATTAAGTCAAGCATTAAAGACGAAATTCAAATTGCAGGAAGGTGTGACAAAAAAAACATTCTCTCCGACCGACGTTTCTATTCATTATTTTATGTTTTATAATATAGGTATGAATATAAATTAAAATATACAATAAACGCCGCGTTTTTTATGCAAGTCCATATAGAATTGGCGAAAAAAAGACATCGGAGCAAAGCGACAAAAACTTAAGTCTTTATGGACTTATGTAGCTAAGTCCTAACTAATTTTCGGGACTAAACTTAAGTCCATATAAAAACTGTATTACCCGGTACTAATTAACATATTGCTATCGATACATTGTATGGAAACGCCAAGTCGATAAGTCATCCAATGAAACAATTTTTTTTTCATGAAAACAAAATGGCGATCATGATATCATGAAATATACTTAAATTAACTATTTATTAAGTTCTATGGTTTTATTTAATTTTATTTCAGTAAACGGAATAATTTGTTATATGATTTTACTTTTTATTTTAATGTGGCATGGCTGATTTGTTTATGGTTTGCATTCTAGCTACAAAGCTGAATGGGAAGTGATGTTATTTTGTAACAGTGATGGGCCTGTTTGCTGTGATGACTTTTGTAAGTCCCGATGTCATTTTTTTCGTCGAACTCCATATGGACTTGCAAAAAAACACGCCTATAATTTGTACTCTTAAAAAGTACGAATGGGTAAAATTGTAACAAAAATGTCGAATAATTAGAGAGATATACCTACGGGTACCTAACCTACCTCTAACCCAAAAACATGAAAATTTTATCAAAAACGTAAAATTTTTCGCCAAAAACCCAAAACACAGTTTTATTCAAATAGTTTAAGGTATAAAAAAGATACAAAGTTTAATCAAACCTTAAAATTCGTTTTCGGTAAAATTAAAAAAAAAAATCAACAGTGGACGCACGGATGCACACACGCACAGACACAGATGACTACGGACGGTATAAACTTCTCCATTATAGTAATGTTTTGTTTTTTTTTTTTGACACGAAACCAATTAAACTGTATTCCCTATTTGAGCAAGTAAAAATTCAACAAAATAATTGAAAACAAACATCGATAAAATCTTTAAACAAATGATCAATTCCAACTAGTATGCCTTAAATCTACAAATTATTAAAATAAACCCAAAAAAAAAGATTTTCTACAAACAAACAGACCTAACTGTTAAACCTATTTACATATCATTTCATTAAAAAAAAAAAATTCAAACTTACACAAATCGTCTTCTTTTTGTATCCATTTAATCTCAACGACACGAGAAGATGCCACTTAAAACAGGCTTAGCTTTTGAAGAGTGAAACCCTCCTTACCTCTAAAGTCACCCCCTCACACTTAACCACAAATCCCCGCCGTAGCTGTAGGTATGCTCCAACTATCTCAAAAAATCTCTTTTCGTTTTGTAAAATGCAATCCAAAACAAAGAATGAAAAAAAAAATCTCGTCAAGACCACGGCTTACACTTCAAACGCTTTAGAAGGTAAACAGCTTTAAGAAAATAAAAAAAAAATAAAACAAATTACTGAAATAAACACCAAGCACCGAGAGAACGGGCGTATGTGCCTTCTATATACAAGCGGATTTAATGCTGTAATCACACCTGAGCGCACTAATTCACTTGTTCATTCGGAGGATACCGTTTCATACCGTATACAGTAGTTGCATATATTTATAAACGTTGTACGAGCTGTGCGAGCGGGTATCTATTCTGCAATCCGATACGATACGTTACGACGAAGCCGTTCTAGTTGAAAAAACTCTTTTTGCAATGATTATTCAGTCGAATATGCACAAAGTACTCTATAAACATTCGCGCACAGTGCACGGTGGTATATACAGTTTAAGGGGGCACACCGACCAGCAATATTGTATGCGAGGGGATGTCGACTAAAAGGTCTTCACTTTAAGGTATCGTCAGGCCACTATTGCTGCTGCTGCTACTGCTTCTTCTGGTGGATGGGATGGGGTGGGGGAGCTTTTTGTTTTTTTCTAAAATACGTTTTACTTTCGAAATAATTTTCACTTTTATTTACTTTCCAAACAAATTTATTGTCCTGCAATAGTGGAAGTCGTAGAGTAACTTAATATGACCTCCGCGTATAACGTACCATATGAACTATGTAAATATGTAGCCCCGATTAAAATTACAAAACAAGGAAACCTCCACAAGTCGGTAAAAGATTTTTGTTAATTTTTATGAACAACAAAAACAATTGGCGAATGGCGGATGACGACGCGACGGGAAATGACACGACAGGACTTTATTTTACTGCACATGCGATGTGTTTACCACGGGATAATATTCCATGCTTTTTTGGCATCAAAAAACAACTATGCCGGCATTACCCCGTCCAAAATGTACACTCAAATAAAAATATGCACATACAGGATGATAAATATTCAAATTGGAACCAACCGATGATGATGATGACGACTGGCAAAATGAGAAAGCATCAAGGAGTGTAATCCTGTAATCTCCCCCGCGGTTGAATAATTCAAAAATTTCGAATTTTAATTCGAAATCTCCTTTGGCCAAGGACATTCACATCGAAATACTGTTTTAATCAGAATCCTAGGTATACGCGGACTTTAATTAATTTATGCCTCCCCCAATACGATAATATAGTCAAGTCGGTGTATCTGACTTCTTCCGTAAATCACTCGAACTTTAAATAAGCAACGGTATATGTACTGTACGTGTACGTGTAAGCGCTTCTAAACTGGCATCGCCGAATGCTAGCAAAGAACTAAAGGCGCTTTACTGTGAAACAAGCGACAGACAGACGACAACTCAGGGTTGGTTGGTGGTGAAAGTGTAATTTTTGGAAGGGAAACATCATTTCATAGCTTCTTTGGAGTTTTTGCCTGATGTGCTGCTCTGCTTCTGCCGTGTTGGTGCTGCTAGCTGCTTCAATTGGGTGGTGGTGGGATGTTCATGTTCATGTTGTTCTTGTTATAATGCGCTAGGGGGTGGATGATGTTCATGTTGATAATGCTCTGTGTTGCTGTGCTGCTAGTGAAAGCTATAAATTTTAAGGGTTGTTGTTTGGTTCGGCTGGCTCTGGCTCTGACTCTGATGTTTGTGTTGTTTTCGCTTGTTGTGTGTACGATGATAGTCATAGTTGGAAGTGTAAACCTCCTTATGATATGGCAAGGCGATGGCAAGGGGGGTTATAGTCGTATAGTCTATAATGATAATTGCAATGTGACGCAAGGAGGGTGGAAAATTTTGCGCGCATGCCTTTCTGGTTGGCTGCATAAGATATGTGTGTTGCTGAACTGATACGAATATTAACAGTAGAGTTGAAATGTTTTTAAATTGACAAACGTAACGGGAATATTTTTTTTTTTCTATTGTGTTCTTTTAATGGTGAATCGAACTTTATCGGCAAAGGTGAACTATTGGGGTGTGAATTGGAACTTCTGACCAGTAATTAACTCAATTCCGCAGAGTTAAAATACTATATTTATGGCTGACTTTAACGACAACAGGGAACCTATGTATGTACTGTACCTACATAAATGTATATTATCGACACGCGACTTTTGGGAGTGTGGCTCAATGTGTATGTAATGTGTCACGTGAATTTTTACGCACATTACTGATTATTGAATTGAAAATGTAGGTAAGTTATGTTGGTCGTTCCATAGACACATTGATTTTTTTTTCGAAAATTTAGTATAATTGTTTTGCGCTCGAAAAAAAAACAACCAACAACAAACCCGAAATCTTGTGATTTTTAAACTTTTTGTGGTAGTATAATAGTGTTGTTCTGCAGTTTTTGGGATTTGGAAGTCAGATCTCAGATTTATCGTGACATAAAGGAACACGAAATATGATTTCATTTTAAGTGTCAAAAAGTTAAAAATCGTCGTTCAAATGCACATAGGAACTCAACACGCATTATAATTAGAAACAACAACACAATATTTAAATAAGACAAGTAAAAGGGGCACTGGATCCAGCATTTTCTCACCATAACATCTCGATTTTGACAGATGCGCAGAACTAAATAAAAATCAAAACGCTAATGATACCTTTAATATGTGACTGACCCCTTATTTCTTTACCGACTTTATAGTTTTGAAAAAAATTTAAGTTAGACCTTTTTAACTACCATACTCGTATATAGAAGTATCTAATCAGAAATCGATGTCCCCAATTCGGGATCTTACAAAAACAATTTTGTTCTCAAGACAATTTCATTTTAGTTCAATTTCATAAAAAATAACGTATTTGACATTTTTGGAAGTATTATAATAACACGTTTGATATTTTATTCACGCAACTGTTCCTCAAGCCATAACCACATTATATATTTATAATGCGAAATTGTGGGATACGTTTAAATTGCACTACGAGGAATTCCCCTAAACTATGAATGAAATGGAAATATTGAATAAGAATAAGATTATAGATTTTGCTTAGGAAAATTTTGAGCTTAAATATTATGTCTGTCGATGCAAGTGATATGAATCGGGCCATTAGGTGAGTATATTTTTTTTTATAGGTTATACTAAATGAATAATTATTTTATTTTCAATTTTAGAGAAAGTGTAACTTATTATTCGAAAAAAAAACTGTCTGTGTCTTTGCCTTTGTTTTTCTTATTTTATATTAAACGACAACGTAAAAGAGCCCTTATAATAAGGACTATAAGAACAACATTGTTTGTACATACCTATACCTACATATTCGTACTTTCGTTTTGACTTGGTGGACAAGTTGAAGGCAATAACTTAAAACAAAATTTTAGCACTGAAAAAAAGATGTAATTTTAAATGTGACGCAATTATTAATAGTTCCGACACTTTAATTGCGTTTTTAATGAATATACCATAAAGCGTGCTGAAAAAAAAAAAAAAACAAAAACATATTTTCGAATTTCCTTAACTATATACCTCCCCTTGCCTTGTATATGGTTGGTGGTTAAATGTGTTTAACATTTTGAGCGATTTTTGACTGAAACTTGCTAAGAAAAGCAATTTTGAAATAAACAACATGAAGCAAACAAAAAGGAAACTTTTTTGTTCAATTTTTAAACCGAATTATGTGTTATATCTGGATGTTTTTTTCTTGTTATTCAACTAGAAGAACTTTGGGCACTTTTGCTCAGTCTGGGTGTAGATTTATGGTTTTTTTTCGAGTTGTAGGATGGTGGGTTTGGATGATGGGTGCTATACCTACCTATTTTCAGCGATGGGAGCAAGGAAAGTGTACGTAAGTACAAAGGTATATAGGTATGTATATGTACCTACCTACTTCTAAATAAGAACAGCTAACATTTATCTATAAACTTACCTCTTACATGCGGTTTTGTAAAGGAGGTCGTTAGAAGTGTTACCATGAAAAATGAGAAGCATCCTTGAAAGCAAAGCACAACCACAACACTAACCAACGGTAGTTAAAAAAAAAGGATGACACACACCTGTGTCAAATGATAAATTAAGCCGAAGGACAGCGTGTTAATTTTTCATGCAATGTTTTTATATATTATTTTTATTTTTTGTCTTTAAAAGGTTTAAGGTGATTAAAATTATAAAATACATTTTTTTGTATACATTTTTAAAAAGGTCAAAATGGTCGACGAACTTTATTCCAGGGACAATGTTTGCAATTAAACAAGCTCACCAAATTATCCCCGGAGTGTAGGTATATTATTTTTTAGGAAATGCTTAGAGCATCAGTGAGGCTTCCGCTGCCTTTGTTATTTTTGCATGGACTTAAAAGGATTTTACCGGGTAAATGTTATCTCTTAGGATCAGAACATTAATATAAACATATATGCACCTCTATGTCTCGTGGCCATTTCGAAGTATAGGAATAAAATTTGTTGTGTTTGTGTGTGTCGTAAAGATTTTTGTTAAGCATCAGATTGTGTGTAGGATGCCTACTTATGTAGGTTTCCTTAGTGCCTGGCATATATTTGCACGTAAGATATGTACCTCCATTACTTCAGTAGAATTGAATTATAAATACAAGCGGCTTAAAGTAGGTAGGTAGTTTGTTTTCGGAATGATTCTATGAGGTTTCATTTTATAAACTGATCCAGTTTTGATAAAATTTTTTTGTTTAGTTCTCATATCTTAGGAATATACAAATTTATTTAATATAGAAAAAAAAGATGTTTATTTATTTATTTATTGAAATATTTTACAAAAATAAATTTATAAATTACTTATTTAAGGCATCAGGGACCAGGGACCAGGGTAGCCAGACCATATGATGCTGTTTTTTAACTTTACAAGAATTAAAGAATCTAATAAATTAACTTAATTATGTACATTAAAAAGCAAGTTATAGAAAATAAATTAAAGTTATTTGAATTTGAAAATATAAATAGTTAAATCTCTTCAAACTTCTGGTGGGCAGATAAGGCGGCTTTGATTCAAAAAAAGATGTTATTAATTGGTTCCTATATACTAAATATTCTAAGGTGGGTTGAAAAACTTGCTCTATATGGCAAGTATACCTATTATATGTATAGTTTCGTCGATGTTTTAATCAGACTTAAACAAAATGTTGAGTTCGTCAGTACCTATGTGTCAGTGCGTCTGTAGTACGCCCAACGAACATCGAGCAAGTATACTTATACTGGATCTAAATTAAGTACAGACAATTTGTAGGATACCTATATGCTCGAAATTTTTATTAAGCTCATCTAGCTACATATCATCCAATAATCTCTTTTTTTAAATTATCTAGAAAATAGCTCTAAAGACTAAACTTCATAAAGTATACTTAATTGTTTCATAAAGCTGCGTTTCAGGTTTTGGTGAAAAGTTCACATATAATGGAAATTGGATTTTGAATGATGTCCGTAGACATTGACGAAACGCTGAAAATAAACAAAAGAAAAAACAACTTGTTTTATGTTGACCTCAGCCCTCAAATAAACCAACAAATGTTCGAATAAAAACGAAACTCATCGTATACAGCGTATTTAGAATAGCTTATCCATCTTATTTCTCAAAACTTTGAAAAAAAATCAATATTCTGAAATCGGCTGGCAAATAAATATCCCCTAAAATATGATATTCCCTTTACTTTTCTACATAATCTTCAAAATTTTTTTTATTTTTATTTAATTTGGATATGAACTTATTCCGACATGAATATACCTAAGTTTATCTACTCACATTGCCTATTAAATTTCAAAAGACTTTATTTAGAACACATCTCTATCTGATTAAATTTATGAGTATAAACCTCTTTCTCTAACAAATATATGATTTAATTAAAGTAAATGCAAAAATAAAAATAAAAATATAAATTGAATATTAATTTAATAGAGGGTGTTTTTTTATGGACATGGATAACTTTAAAAACAGAGTGTTGACTTTTTTGACAAACCAATATTAATTTATATCAGAAGAGCCTCGTTCGTATCGTTCAACACCTTTAAGATGATTCCATCAACTTACTAAAGTCTTAATTTCTTGAAAACATACTTTCACATTCCACTAAATGGACCATTGTACTTGCAACTTACATTTTGTGGTTTTAAGCCACTTGATTACTTCTTGTGTATTTATAAGGTGTATAATTATAAACAATTCAGGTCTTGGAATGGGAAACCAATACTGAGTGCGTCCACAAAGGCATGAAATAGTGGTCTAAAACTAAAATTTTACAAATTTACTTCGTCAGATTTCCATCGTCATTAACCTTTCTTCATAATTTTTATTATTTTGTTTAGCCCAAAAAAAAAAAACACCCTTTAGCATTGTATATTATTCATTTAGATTCAGAGAAAAGAGATCTCGGATTGGAGAGGATAAACTTTTTTAATTAATGTATTCTTACATACACGCGCTAACTGTTTACTACATCGCGAAGTTCAAGTACTTATATGTATATTGTTAATGAGATGCAAGTATTTTATGAGAAAATGATTTTTTGATAGCATGGGCAAACTTTTCATTTTATATGAGGAATAAATGTGCATACAAAGGTTTGCACGTAATGTTAGGCATATAATGTATGTATACAGTAATAACTAATAAGTAATGTTTCCAAATTATTACGAGAAGAAGCGAAAATAAACTTAGAAATAGCTTTTGAGAATAGGAAAACCAAAACCTCTTCAAGATTTAAAAATAAACAATTTAAATTGTGTCGAATAAATAAAAGATTAAAAAGTATAAAATAATAATTTAAATGAAAAATAATGTTTTTATGCAAGCTCTGTTTTGGTGAAAGTGTATAACAGCTCAGTAAATTTTTTATACACAAACAACAGCAAATCATTTTTTGTTTTGTGTACAAACAATATTTTATTCAACACTTTTGATTGTAGTTTTGTCTGAACTACAAACAAATCGCCGTCAAATTTTTGTTGGTAAATATTGCTTCGTGTGCAAGTAGTTTAGCCAGGCTATTTAAAATTCTTTTAGAATAAAATTTCATCGAACTTGGTGAAACAGTTATCGAAATATAAAGAGCCCTTTTACTTGATTAGTTGACGTATTATGATATTAAAAGTATTTTAAGATTTGAAATTTTTTTAATTAAAACTATTTGATCTATTTTTGTTTTACAAATTTATTTTAATTTAAAAAAAACACCGACTCATTTACAATATCTGTCGGCTTTCATTTTACTCCTTCGATCCAAAAGTGCTTCGTGCAGGGTTCCAGATTCCTTAGCATTTTCCAACTCTTTGATATCAGTTTTATTTATTCTCAGCTTTTTATCTTGGAACTTTTGAAATTTTTTACTAAAATAGCAAATTAACAATAATTGTTTAGTTTTTTTTTAAGAATATCTTTACTTACACATAATTCTTTTCGACTTCGTTCAAATCCCCTTTCTCTTCTTTTGGACCCTCGTCAAGGACCAATTCCCTTGGGGCATTACAACGAATTACTGTGACTTCCATTTCTCCAACTTTTTTCCTCAATGCCACACACGCATCATCCTCGGGGTCGATGGACATGAAATGCCCCGTTTCACTTAGCAGAGCCACTTTACCATCCTAGACCAGACACTATTTAGTTGAATAATTATAGAATGGCTTGTTATCTTACTTCAAAAATTGGTTCCCACTGTTCCATGCTGCCGACTGCTTCAGATCTTCCGGTCACGACACCGTCCTTCTCAATCTTCAAATACTTTCCATAGCCTGACTTAAAGGCTACCTTCGTGTCATTGATGGGGAAAGCCGTGAAAATCTCTTCGGGATCTGGGCCGTCCCCATCGTTGTGCGGTGCACCAAGTGTAAACAAACCATTGTCCATTGCTCGAACATAAGACCTTTCACCAAATTGAATTCCTACAGTGCCTGTGATGTCTGCCAGAGCCTTCGCTCTCCACCATCCACCGTTCTTCAAGGCATCTTCATCGACTTCCACCTTGCGCTGTTTTTCCTGTTTGTGCTCCTTGTCCTTCTTTTTGCGCTTTTTGTTTTGTCTATGAAATTGAATGTTAAAGAGAAAATAAAAGGTAATTTGTGTACTTAACTTGGTCTTTTCGCCTTTAAGGACAAGCTTCCCAATTCGTACACCTTCATATTCAGACATTTGTATTAAAGAATTAAGAACTTTAGTGGAAAAATAAAAAAAAGTAAACTATTTTGATTCTAAATTGTGATGTTTTTTTATTCATTCAAATGTCATACGATAGAAAGGGCTTAGAAAATGGGTAACGTGCAGTGATGTTATACGATAACTAGAGAAAATATGGGAGTAGACGACTGCAATTTCTATCCGCAATTCCCTTTTGAGTTTCTTTCCGATTGCAGCATCCATTTAAACGCTGCAAATTTTAATACCTGCAATTTCCTTTAAATCCATTTAAACGCTGCAAATTTTATAATACCTGCAATTTTTGTTAAATGAGAAGGAAATAATATCTCCTCACTCTTTACTCCGCTTATGTCTCAAACAATAAGAAAAAGCACAAAGAAGAAAGAGCGATAACTCTGCAATTATTTCAACCTCTGCAACTTTGTCTACCCCGGACACCGCATACGTCCCCCGCCTACATGCTTAAAAATTGCAAGGGTAATTGCAGCATATTTGCAGCGTTTAAAAGCAGTCTTACTTCTCAGACCTGGCGCTCATTAAGCTTTAACTACATTGACCACTTTTTTCAAAATTGCAAAAGTAGAAATATTTTTTTTTTCCTGCTAGCGAAGTTATTTTGTGAAAAAAGAATATATAATTTTTTTTTTTACCGAAATTTAAGCTTTCTGCATCATTTTTATAAGTTACCCAGTAAGAAACACTATCCCAAAATGAATTTGAAAATTTTCACTTTTGTACATTTTCACTTTTTTGGTCAATGTAGCTAAATTTTTTAAGGCGTGTTTTTTGGCCAAAAAAAAAAAATATGAAATTTAATTAAATAGAACCACAGAACTTTATTTCAAGTCATTTTATAAATTTTACTAAATTCCAAGACAATGGCCGCAATTTTGTTCTCATAAAAATTATTCCATTCGAAAGCAAAATGATAATTAGTGCCGGTAGTACAGTTTTTATAGGGACTAAAGTTAAGTTCCGAAAATTATAGGTAAGTGCATATAGACTTAAGTTGTTGTTGTATTTACGTGCAAATTGCTTTGCTCCGATGTCGTTTTTTTTTCGTACAATTCCTAATGGACTTTTGTAACTTTCCAAAAATTAATTTTTTTTCCTATGGGTTTTGACAGCAAATTCTAGAACTTTGTGCAAATTCGTGAGACATTTCACGTTGCCAAACAGACCTTATGGCGACAGTTAGGCCAGGCGTGCAAATGCAATTAAACAGTTTCGAAACGGTTTAGTTTTGAGTCCTATTGGTTTATATGGGAGTCCACGCACATGCCGTGCTAGTTATAAATGCATTTTATGATCTTTTTCTTCCCGAAACTGCAAATGTTAACCAATATTAATCCACTTTATTTTTTTTTTCTATCAACTTCACAATTGGTAGTTTTTTAAGTAAACGAACAGATATAATACATTTTCTCAATTTATCACTACATTACCTACGCAAACAAATGAAACCTATCACAACGAGTATCGTTCGAGGTCATAATTACTTTCGGAACAAAAACCATCATTTTCACACACACAAACTCCCTCGGAACCAAACCAAAAAAAAAGTGAAGAAAACTTTCTGTCTAATTTGTTGCTGTTTAAACAATTTTCCTCCATCCAAAGGGTAATTGCACTTTTAAATTAAATAAATTTCAATTAAAAACAATTTAAGAAACTTTATTTTTCACCTAATCGGACCACAAAACTTTCTTTTTCGATTACGAAAATAATTTCTCAGAAATTCCCACACTTACCTTACCACCCCGTCCAAGAACAAATCAAACAAAATTTCTCTTCTTGCCCCTGATGTTGGCTGTGTTTCTGTCAAATTCACAAATTTCGGCTTCGCCCCACAGATTTTTTCCGATCAATCTGATTTTTTTTATCACAAATTGGACAATTTTCTGTGAAAGGTTAAACTGAAATCTTCGCTGAATTGATTTTCATTATAAGATTTGTATAATTTGCTCTCAAGAAAAAAGTGGTTTCAGCTAAAAAAAAAATATAAACCTAACCTACACTCCTACACCATAGCCAGGGCCTTTTTCTATATATTCCCCGAATTTTCCATTTCCAAAACAAAAAGTTGTGAAACCCTTTTTCTTTGCCTAAGAAAAAATTAAGTTTCTTTATTTTTTTTATTTCAGATCGCTTTTATTTTGATATTCATATTTCTGTTGATTGGGAAGCTGGAGACAACATCATTGATTTGGACAGAAAATCTTTTCTTTTAGTATTTTTTTTTGTTGGACGAACGGGCAGAACGGGAGGACTTCAGTAGCCGAAGAAGCAACACCACCTTCCTCACCTACGAAGACGGCAAATTTGAATTCAATTAAGAGGACAACAACACACACTTAGTATCTGCTTCTTGCCATGCCCCGCGGCAAAAGACGATCGAACCTTGAGATGGTCCCCGGCGAAGAAGAACGTCAAACCTCCAAGAGACAGAGAAATAATTACTCAAGGTAAGAGTTTATAGTAAAATCCCTTCCCGTATTGGTTTTTCAATTTTTTTTTTTTTTTGTTTATTTCATTTTGTATTTTGTCGTATTTTTCGAGTTTTTCAAGTTCCTCCCTCAAGGATAGTTTTTTGATCTGCTTCTTGTTTTTCTTCAAATTTTTTACCGGATAATCGATTGAGTCGGTGGTGAGGACAATTAACCCGGATTTTGTTGTAAAATAAAATCACTTGTTATCAGTTTTCTGTGTAAAAATATTTGTCTGTTTGTTTGGTAACATGATTGTCTTTTATGTCAAATTGGTATCGTAATCTCAGAAACCATTCTTTATTAAAGATAGTTCAATTGATGCTATGTACATAATGCACTTTCCTACCTACTTGTTATTGATGTATCTTCGCACATCGAAATATTTACATAATATGATTTCTGATAATGAGATATTTTCTTTGTTATTCATTGATTTTTAATTCTGAGGAAAAGATGTTAAATTTTATGTAGGTATATTTTATTTTATGATGCGTAGTAATCATCTGCGTTTTCTAAACGAAATAAAAATGAGAAACATAACATGGTTTAAGCTACTATAGCAGATAATACAATTTAACGAAGATGACACGTTTGGAAAAATAAATATATCGATGTGCTCCGATGGGCTAATTATCTATTTCAAATACGCGAAGAGAAGCCGTTTCGGTAAACCCTTGCGTATTTTATGGTAAACAATAGCCTGATAAACCTTGCTTAGGTGTGAAGGATAGTGTGGCCCATGACGTCCTATGCCTTGCGCACCAGGATGACATCGGAAGTGTAAGCGATAATCAATCATCTTGTTCCCTTGAACGATTTTCTCCCCGTTTTTTTTATAGTAATCTGCCAAAATGGATTTCTGAGCATCAAAATCTACAGATTTTCTTTTGATAGCATGAAATGAGTGAAATTGATGGCACAACAAATATTAGAATGTACTCTTTCTAGAACACTTGTTGTTCTTTGAAGTCATCACTACTCTGTTTACCTTCTAAGAAAATAAAATAGAAATCAATTCAAATGAACTCGAAATGTACATTCTATAAATATCACTTCGAGGATGCTACTAAAATCATTCGTCAATTTTATCAGCATTCACTGAATTTTATTTAGATCAAATGATAACACTTCAGAACCAAAATATTGCAGACAAAAGCTACAACAATTTCTCTCACCCGTGTACATTCTTAAAAATTAATAACAAGCATTTATTCGATATCAATTTGTAAGAAAATAAAATAATTGTCTCTCAAACTTTCACATTAAAAAGGTTTGTAAATGGAAAACGTTTGATCGCAAAATTAAAAACAATTCGTTTGAAATAATTCACTACTGATTTGATTTTTTGTGTTTTAAAACAAATCGAAAAGTTTCTTCCTTCAGAGCCAGATGTTCTCTCTGCTGCATTGTTGTTTATTCAGAATTCATCACAAACTCGAAGGTGGGCCAAAGTTTTTCTTTGACAATCTATTTATAGACTCGCGCCGTGCGACTATGAAAGAAAAATATTGTCTTTTCGGTTGAAAAAGAATGATAGGAAAGTGAAAATACATATAAATAAATATATATGTACACATTATTTTGAAATTATTTTCTTAATTAACAGAAGAAACATAAATTTACTGTGCAACCAATCAAATGGATAAAGAAAAGTAATTTCCACCGCGGCGATATATGTACATACATTATTATCTTCAAAGTCGTTTTGTTGTGTTTTTTTTTTTGTTTTAAATGTCTTTGGAAAATTTAAATATAGTTTTGATCTATTTTGTTGTTATAATTTATATTACTTTAATTATTTTAAAATATTACTCCACTAAATTTTCCAGACGACACATAAAAGCCGAGGATTCATTCAGCTCAAAAAAATGCATTGCGTGGTTCAGAGAATACACAAATCCCGACGAACCAGACACATTAGGTAATCTTAATTTGGTTTTGAATTTTCAATATATTTTCATTTTCTACAACAGCTACTTGTTGTTCTGTGTTTTTGTCTGTTTTTTTTTTTTTTGTTGTATTAAGGTCCGGATGGAATGGAAAAATTCTGTGAGGACATTGGCGTTGAGCCAGAGAATGTAGTAATGTTAGTTTTAGCCTACAAAATGGGCGCCACACAAATGGGATTCTTTAGTCAATATGAATGGTTAAAAGGTTTAACTGAATTAGAGTGTGATTCTCCAGCAAAGATGCAATCAAAATTGGAATATTTAAAAAGCATACTAAATGATTCGAATATATTTAAAAGCATATACAGATATGCCTATGACTTTGCCAAGGTAAGTATTTATACAAAACAAAATAAATATCTTAAAGATAAATTAATATGTATTAATTTTATTTATTAAAGGACTCAGATCAAAGAAGTATGGATATAGTGACAGCCAAGGCAATGTTACAATTACTGTTAGGCAAACACTGGCCATTATATCCACAATTCGCACAATTTCTAGACCAGTCAAAGTACAAAGTAATAAACAAAGATCAATGGTGTAATATATTGGAATTCTCAAGAACAATAAGCAACGATTTATTAAATTATGATATCGATGGGGCATGTAAGTAAAAACCATAATTAAGTTTGCAAATAAAAACAATAATAAAATTTAGTGAAATAGCCTAGAAAAATAATTTCTTAGCTCTAAAACTGTAAGAAAGTAGCAATGGTGGTGTAGGGTTCTTTAGACCTTCATTTTCATCAATTTAAGTTTTATTATACATAATATATAGCAGATGATGTTGGGGTATATGATTCTACGCTTAATGTAACACTGAAATTGTATGTACACGGTGTTTTTCTTCGAAGCACTGAGCACCGTTCCTGATAAAATCAAAAAGGTCATACTTTTACGGAAGGTACCTACAAAAATACCGAAAATTAACCTCTGCCTGTGGTGAATCAGTTGCTGTCAAATGAAAATCGTCGGAACCGTTTTCGAGAAAAATTAAATAATATCCTTTGTGGCGTTTATAAAAGCCACCGTTATTTTCGGCATAGAAAAAAAAAAAAAAAAAAAACAAAAACGCTAAAAACCAAGTTTACAAGAAGTTAACCCAGTTAGTTTGGCTATATCCAAACAAACAGTTTTATTAAAATTTAAAAGTTGCAATAAAATTCGTTACACAGTTTGAAAGGATAATTCATCTTTTAAAATGTTAGCCAAAAGTTATTTTAAGCTTAATTTTCGAAGCCAACGGAGGATTCATAATTTTATGTTCAGCCTTCTTGTCCATATAAAATGCGATTAGAATTAGTTTCGGTTTTCTATATAAATATTTTGCAAGTATATATTAAATACAGCAACTATTTAAGGTCTATACCCTTGAATCCCTTGACTTAGTAATTTGTCTATAGTATGTAAAATGAAGCCTGTTGTGTCTGCGTAGACAAACTTACTTTAAGTAAATTATTAAAATTTTATTATTATTATTATCTAGGGCCCGTCATGCTGGATGAATTCGTGGAATGGTTAAGACAACAACGCATCTGTACAAGTACCACGAGCTGAAATTAAAACTAATTGTCCGAGCGCTAGCGCAAGGAAAACTATTTAAATTTACGGGGTATAAAAAAAAAAAAAACAAAAACAAAAAAAAAAAAACAAAACTATTATGTTATCAATGCTATCGAAAAATCTTTAACATATTAAATTGGTTTTGTGTATAAAAAGAAAAAAAAAAATATAAAAAGAACAACAACAAAAAAAAGTCATTCACATTTTCAAACTTGTACATAAATTCAAGTGTAAAACAGTCAATCGCGTCATTTGTTTTTATTTTGTATCTTTTTTAATTTGCAATTATTAAAAAAAAAAAGAAAAAGGTAATTCTCTTCTGTCCGAAATCATTTTTTCTTATTTATTTATTTATAACGAACGAAAAGTAGTTTGTGTGTTAATGTCACTTCAAATGTGCAGCTCCTCCAATCATTATATTCATTCACTTAGTATCTCAATCAGAAACATATATACATAAAAACATACAAACACTTGAATCTTCCAAAAAAAATGCTAAAAATATTTGTTTTTTTTTAATTTTTCAAATCAAACTTAAATCTAACATTAATTACTGAAAAAAAACTGTAATTGTTAAGTTATACATCTTCGATTTGGTTGAAATTTAAAGAATATTTGTTTCGTTTATTTTTTTATGGCAAAATAAGTTCAGTGTGACGTAATTTTTCAAATGACTTCATATATTTATTGATATGAGGAATATAAACGCAGAAAACGCAGATCCTTTAGCCTTTTGTACGGGATTGTCTCGTCATAGATGCGTACTATGCTTACCTGAAGCTGATATGCAGATAAGCATTCGAAGCGATCAAGATGCAGGTGTGAGTCACAGCCGGGCCTATAGTTACAAATTTATGTTGAAAATTTGGTAAAATGTCAGAAACGTTGCTAAATATTATTCGAAATAATCACGTGTTTTTATGACTATGACGAGATGTTTCGAGTGGAGAAGGCTAGGCCTAGAGAAATTGTCGCTGGATGGTGAATCTTATGCCCAAGTACCACAGGACATTTCGTCGTCAGAGACTTTACCTTTGCGTTTCACATTAATCTCACAAATGCATAATTACAATTTACAAAAAATGTATTTTGTGGATGACACAAGTTGAGAAAATATAAATCTGCAGTGGATTATAAAAGATTTTATTGCATCACTGTAAGTTTCTTATTTAGCTATAATAATTTTCTTTTAATGGAAACGAATTTAGTTCTGGTTTCTTATATCTTAAGAGATCTCGGATATGTAGTAAATATTAACAGAATCCCTCAGTAAAACTTCTTAGTTTTGCTTTCATATACAAAATTAATCATTCGATTTTGTTTTTGAATAACTTTTTTATTAAATAAAAAAAAAATGATTTTCAGTGATGGATCTTTATTTGGACCTTTTTAATTTTTTCTGTTAAGAGGAAAAGATGATATCCGTCAAGTGGCACAAATTTTCTAACATGATTGACGTACGACGCCATTTGCAAAAATTATAACATCTTCCGATAGGGTGATTAATTTTACGCCAAAAATTGTTTCGCAATTTTTAATCGAAAAAATGATGGAATACAATTTCTCGGAGAGTAGTGGACGGTCTCTTTTCAATCAATTTCAATCAAATTTCATACGATTTAGAATGGTTGAACAAGTGAACTTCCATCGTCATGTAAATATTCAAAACTGTTTCAAGAGAACTCTTTTAATTGTAAAAATTACACAGAAATTTGTTCAAATATGTAACATAAATATAAAATAAAAACTAGATAAACCAGGTTACACTTCAATTTTTAAATATTCTTATTATTTTTCACTTTAACCAGACAAACACACTTTGTCTTTAGTTCGATGGTTTACTGTAAAGAGGTTTTAAATTTTCAACTATACAGACTAGGAAGGCAAGATTAGGATGTGTTGAATTTCTTTAATGGGAAAAATGAAATGAAACTTAAATGATTGGCAATAAATAAATCAATATTTTCGTATGTCGGGAAATTCAAATATTCTATGTTTTTATGTAAAATTCTGTTTTGATATTAAGTTCAAATTTAAAAAAAAATGTTCGTGATGATATTATGTGAATAACGCCATTAATTTTTTGTAACTTTTGTAATATATGTAAAAGCATTTGAATTTCAACCAAATCGGAAAAACTTAAACAATTTACCAAATAAATTAAAAAATTAAAGTTGATTCGAAAAATGAAAAAAAAAAAAAAAACAAATTTAAAATAAAATAATCAAACCGGATCAAAAGAAATAAAACAAATATACCGATATGTTTTCCAATGCCATAATTATTAGCTTAATGTGTCCATAAAAAATCATCGAAACAACAGCATTGAAAAAATATAAAACGAAAGCAAAAAAAAAAAACTACTGATAGAACTAGAACAAAACAAAATACAACCGACATTTATGTATGATTTAAGATTAAAGCTAATTGATAATAGTTTAGTTTTTTTTTCAACTAGTTTAAGAGCTGTTTATGTATAACACTAAAAATAAAAAAAATACCTACTTTAAATTTAATATAAAAAAGAAAAAAAAATGTAATGAAATGTATAGTAATACAAAAGATATTTTCAAATAAACTCAAAATAAAAATCAAAACAAAAAAATAGTAAAAAAATAAACACAAATACAAAAATAAACGAATTCTTTTTTATTAATTTAAAATGTGAGTTGCAATGAATTTTGGAGCATAGATACATGAAAACAGAGCTTTGTTAATTCCAATCGTCTTGTTGAGAAGCTTTGTTTTTACATGACTTACAGAGGAATTTTAGTAATAAAATAAAAAAGGTTTCTAAAAAACCTCGTCAAACTCCATACTTTGTATTTCAAAAACTTATCTTCTCGTTGTCCAACACAGGGCAAGTAAGATAAAATAAAACGCCATCATGTCACTCAAAACTCTACCTAAATTTTTATTATTTTTAGAAAATTTTCTGTTATAAAATACAAATATTTTCAACAATATATAAATTTAAACTATCATCACTCGCTGTTCCCTTAGGGGTGTGGAATAAATTTTATGGTTAAAAAAAAAAAATAATTAGATAGGGAAGGACAAAATCTACAGATATCGTTTTTCTACATCGAAAACAAAAACATAATAATTGTATCTAAAAAAAAAATATTACATTATACTACATAATCCATTATCGTTCTTAAGGACTAATTGTTGGTCTCTGGAATTTCTTGCCGTCGTTGTGGCTGTTGAGCTGTGCCTTAAGTTATTGCTTATGCCACTGTATAAACTGTTATTGGCCATTGCTAGTTCTGTATTGCTCATGCGACGCACGGATTCAGTGCGTTTCTTCGATTCAATCCAATTCGAATTAGTTACAACGTTGTTATTGACATTTAATGGAACATTGTCTAAAATCTCTGAAGATTTACTCTCGATTGACAAACTTTCACATGTAGCAGCTTCGTTTTCAGCCGATTTTTTCGCCGCCGTCACCATGACATACTGATCGAGGAGGTACACCTGTGGTTGTAGAGCAATCATGAAACCACGGTAAATGCACTGTTCCTCCAATGACCATTGGGTGATCTTTTTCAATGCCGTCTGGATGCGGTTACAAGAAGCTATTGATTCACTTCGGACAACAAAGTTGATTATACGACCAATAGACGCAGCATCGAAGAGCAATATCGAAAGAATCAACGCATAATCAATGCAATTGGCTTCGATGAACAATTGCAATAAATAACGAATTTTAACGCTTAATTTTTCGGGTAGAATTTTCGCTCGGGCTTCGGCTTGGAAATCAAATGCGGCAAAATTCATTTCGTCGTGCTGCAGAGAGGAAAACCGTCTTTCGGGATAATTCTCGTCTAAGGTTTGGGAGTTGGAGCGCGACTTGTTGGAGACAGTTGTGATAAGCTCTTCACTTTCCTTAATTGCCGGAATAGAGTGATGGTGATGAGTATTTTCTATTAAGGGAAGACTAAAGTATCCAGATTCTGAGGTCTGGCTCGATGTATTGCGACACTTTGATAAATCGTTGTTTGGCAAGAGGTTAGTTTCGTGTGATTCGTTGCCGTTGTTTATATAGGGTGGTGGTAGTTTTAGCTCTTTATGCATCAGTATCAGGGCCGATACAAAATCATCGAGCTTCGCTGATCTGTCCTTTTCTTGTGACAACCAGCTAACTAGATGGAAATCCAAAAATGCACTCATATAGCCCAGATCGATGAGCTTACAATTCTCGAGGAGCATTCGTGCCTGGCGCTGTAGAATCGTTTCGATGAAAAATGTCTCACGTTTGTCCTTTGAAATGCTCCTCTCGGATTTGCGACGGAATGTGATGCCAGTAGGTGCTCCACCACCAGTTGATGTTTCTTTTTGTGATGTCAAAGTTGGGGTTGTCGGCGGAACACTGCCAGATATACTCTCCCGCTTCTCTTTGTCTTTTTTATCCTTCTTTTCATTACGATTTGAATTGACCATCGGCGTTGAGAAGCTCCGCTCTCGTGCTATGGAACCGAGGATTAAATTGAAAACCTCAGGATTGGGGTTGACTTGATTTGGCTGTTGGGTCGGTGCAATTTTCTGATTCACAATCATCGAAGAACGAGGGGAATCAATCTCGTTCGGATCTATGGACTTCAAGAAACGTATCAGATCCTTAGCTAGCTCCCATTTACGATTCTCCAGAGCTATATCTAGGAGCAGAGTAGCATATTGCTTACTCACAGCAGAAGGCTCCAGATTTTGCAGTATTATTAAATAACTAGCGGCAGTTTCAAGCTCTTCGCTCTTCAAACACTGCTGAAATAGGTCCTTTGGTTTACCGGCCACTGAGAACAGATATGGCCACAGAGCGATCTCTGTTTTTCTGGCACATTGCACAATTGTCTGCATATGAACTGGAAATTCTCGAATGAAATCTAGAATACTCGGCAGTAGGGCATCGGGAATGGGGTCTTTGCTAGTAGCTTCCTCCTCAAGGACTTCATGTAAAAGAAGCTCCAGAGAGTGTGGGAAATACGGCAATGCACTGCAAGATTTAGCTATCTCCCAGGCACTGTACCCGAGATTACGCTTAATTAATTGCCGTAGAATTTTATGGAGGTACACTTGACTTTTTCGTTCTAGCAAACAGAAGGGCAGTGAAAAATGAGAACTCGATTCATTGGTATAGAGCGTCGTCTCGTTCTCTACTCCCAGCACAATGACATTGTCAAAGAGTATGACCAACGGGTAAAGTTTTAATGGGAATGACAACATAATTCTCTTCGACATGAACGAATGCAAACGATGTGAATCGCGAACTTCTTCGTTTGGTGGCAGGATGGGCAGCCATACTCGCATTCCATGAGCTCCACTGTACAACCATAGACAATCGCCCATTGGACTTCGTTCAGAGTTCGACAGCCAGAAGCACTCAACACATGATGCCAGGCAAGTGGCCATTAAGTGATTAATGACGCTTGTCCTGGCATCCCTCTGCACCATTAGAATCCTTCCGCTGACATTGAAAATGATGGTCTCCGGGGCGTTGGCTTTGGATGCCATCTCGTTTTTCAAATTTGTGATTGTCAGCGAGACAATGCACGCCGGATGGATACAGATTCCCTTAATATCCATCTCATATATGCACGATACATCCATGTTGTAGGCATTCAACTTCTTTAGAGCGAATGTGCTGACAATTCCATCAGCTGTAAGGCAAATCAATTGATTTTTAAACATATTCAATGATATGACCGGTGCTCGGACTTGAATTTTGTTCCCAAACTGATTGTCTAACTTGCATTCTTCCGGGTAGCACCGAATCTCATCGGTTCGATCAAGGAGGCTAAAGCATCCTAGCACAATAAAGCCCCGCCACCACATCAAACCTCCGGTGACGACGAAATCCTTTTCCTGTGATTCATTTCCAAAGAGTTTCCAGCGTTTCGTCAGCAAGGAGTAGTGAGCCAACCCAGTACGGCCAGCTACAGCTACGTGCATGCCCTCCGAGTCGATAGCTGAATACCGAATCGGCCAGTTCGTTGCAGCGTAGGTCAAGGGTAGTTGCAGTACATTCCAGTATTTGCTCTCCGATAAGATGCTGGAAATGTCAACCGATTTCTGGACCTCCATGTTGTCACCGGAGTCAAGAGGATTGACATTCATATCTGTCTGGTTGTTTGGGAATATGAACTTCGATCCAAAGTAGATCTTTTCCAAGTTGTCACCTTGATTCAAATACAACGTATCATCGGACTGAAGAAGAATGTGGGATGTCGACGTCATGCTTGGATTCATGGTGAGTGCACTTTTGACAAAACTCAACTGGAGAACTGTACCTTCTCTTCGAATCAAAAAAAGTTGATATCCCTCAGTCGACCATTCCATTCGATCAACGACAAGAGGATTGTTTCGAAGCAAATCGACATGAATTCCGAAATCCCAACTTAGCGAGGACATTAACATCGTTCCGAAGGTGCTCCATAGAGATATGCCACCATTGTCCCAAGCAACAATCAGAACACACCCGTCTGGCGACCATTTGAGTTCATTTACAGCTCCCAGAGTTCCAGGGAATTCCTTGGAATTCAATGAAAGTTTGTGGCAAAACTCCAGCCCACCAGTGCTGTCTTCTATGGCATATACAGCTACCTCTGAATTCCTCCGTCCGTATGCGAGCAGCCTAAATTTATGGTTCACACTGCAAACAGTTGCATCGTCCACATCCGGCACCCAGAATCCATGCATCTTTTGATGGACACTCAAGAAAGCCGCTCGGCAATCGTTAAAGACGACAGCGAATCCGCCAATAAATGGCGAATACTCCATGGCAGATATAAATGAGTTCCTGCCAATCGGTGGCAAGTTCTTAAGGTTGCTATTCTGATTTAGATAGAAGGGAATGCTTCTTAGATCGACGGCAACTTGATGGTTTCCTTCGAAATCATCCCATTGCGTTCGTACGAACTCACAGTTCGCTGTGGTCACAACAATCTCGGCCAGACTGACACAGCAGAAAGTGGTTATCACCGAGTCCATAGCAATCGTACAGATCTCCTTCAGGTATAGCCTGGGAATGACCTCCTTAATAAACAGTTCGGCGGAATCTCGTTTTAAATTGGATAGCGGGGAATCCACTTGAGTGAGCACTCCAGCGTTATTACCATCGACTTCTATTTTATAGAATAGCAGATGTCCGTAATCTGTGACGACAGCCAATTTACTTGAATCGGGTTTCCATACTATCAGACGATTGTTGCCATGTTGCTCGATCGACTCCTCGTTTCGTTGATGGAATGTGATGGGGATTAGTGGATTGGCATACCAAATGCCGAGAAAACTTTCACCGATTGCAGCGATGAGAATTTTCACAGCATCACAGGCTATGTGGCGGATTGTGTTGTTTTCCGAATTAAGAGAAAGATTGATGGCCTTTGGCCAGCCAACAGGGAAGTACATGATATGTCCAAGTTATCTTGAATCAAAAGATAAGCATTTTACAAGGGAGAACAACTTGAATAGAAATGACTTACGTATATTTATTAGGTAGAAGAGAAACACTAGAAATTCATGGTATTGTTTGTTTTTTTTTTATAATTTAATTAACAAATTTAGTTCAATCAATTAATTTAATTTCACTCGAGTCTTTCGTTTAATATCAGCTTTGGTAATTGAATAATTTAAAGCAAGTTTTTACAGCAATTACATAAATTTACAATAAATTAACACAATTTGGACAAAAATGCAAAAATTTCTTTTATCAGAAAAAAATTGAGAATTTTGTTGTGAATTTTCTTTCTTTTGTTTTTTCTTTTTTTTTTGTAATCTGTCATGTGGTGGGTAGGAAATGGATGACGTTTCAGATGGTGCTTTGTTGAAAAGTCGATAAGGTAGTCAAAATAAGGACGAGCTTACACAAGGCCCCCTTTTACAAGCCCATAAGCATTGGAGGAGAAAAAACGACATTCAGTGAGATCTCAGTAACCTCAAAAATATAAATACGGGTCTGGGTTTAGCTTAGCTTAGGATTAGTTGTTGTTGCATTTAACATGGTGTTTGTTAAGCACCGACGTAGTTTTTTTCGTCCCATATCCCCCAGGTTTGCAAAAAAACATGCCTATAATAAGATGTGTGAGATTATAAAATGAATTAAATTTTAATATGGATTTAAGCCTTAAAAGAAATTATTTTGTTTTTTTTTTTCAAAAATTTTTAGTGAAATAAACAAATGTTTATTATTAGATATGTCTATCAACTGTCAAAATTTCAATATAAAAATTGTGTTCTACAATAATCGTATCGGTAATTCTGGTACGATTTTTTAAAAACTCTTGTTTAGTTTTATATCGAATTTTCATTAACAAAACTTAACAAACCAAACACAAACCAAGCATATTGACATTTGACATATGTAGAGGGAGTCGTTCAATACCACATAAATAGAATGAATTTTTTTTTTCTTCAAATTTTCTACTGAATTTTAATTTTGGTGTTATTCACTATTCAGTACTAAACGCTACCATCGATGTCAGGTCACATGACAATAACGAATGACAAATCAAAACAAAGAACAAAGAATAAAATTTGGCTGTAAAGAAAGGTTTTATTTTTTGGAGTGTTTTGAACTTTCACTTTGTTCTTTGCAGTTTTTAATTTTAAAACAAGCCTTAATTGTATTTTGTAAACATTAATTTACAAAAAAAAATGGATTCACAAGTGTACGATATAAATGCAATTTTGGATTTGAGCTATGACAAACAAAATATTGTTCGTCAACTGAGTGATATGTTTTTTGGATATTCTTTAGTTTTTATTCGAGGTATTTGCGAAGCGTGCTTATGGAATGGTAAGTCAACACATCAACTATTTATCTATGTAGCTCTAAGTGAACTACGCAGTATATTTTAATTATTTGCTTACCCGCTTCTAGTGGACTTATGTATTGATAAGCTGATAGGAGGCGATGCTGTTATTGTTAACCAAGAAAAACCTCAACAGCTGAATGACAAAGTACTAAACTATAGTCAGGCCCTTCAGAAAACAAGCGGTGCTGTGCCCAAAGCGGTATCAAGTTCAACTTCAATTCCGTCTGCCAAACAGCGGTTTCAAGACCTCCCTGCAGCCTATGCTCATGTTTACAACGACATTGAAAAAGGCTACAAAGTGCTTATCCTTATGCGAGGTCAACCAGGAAGTGGAAAGTCTTACTTGGCAAAGTCAATTGTAAAGAAGCTGCTGCCAGGAAAAGATTGGAAAGATTTTGTGCTTGGCGCCGATGATTATTTCTTCGATGCGCGTGGAAGGTATCGATACAACGTAGACCGACTCGAAAATGCCCACATTTATTGCCAAACAAGAGCTCGCGAAAAAATGTCACTTGGGTATAGTCCGATTTTCATTGACAACACAAACAATGGGCTGTGGGAGATGTTGAGATATGTTAAGATAGCTGTAGAAAATGGATACATAATTGAAATTATGGAACCTGTTACTCCGTGGCGTAATTCAGCAAGTAAATTAGCTTCGAAAAATATCCACAACGTACCCAAGCAAAAAATCCAACGCATGTTAGAGAGATATGAAGTTGGAACTACCAATGATTTACTTGCTGTAAGTTGAAACTCGTTTTGAAATTAAATGCTATTTCTATTTGAATACAAATTATACAATTATTTTAATTGAAGCTACAAAAATAAATTTCTTCATAAAATATTTTAAGATTTCTAGTCATATTGAAAACAAGTTAATAATTTATTGATAGCCATTGTCGACAGGTCTACCAATCATTCTTGTTCATGATTAAATTTTTTTTATTAAGTTTGAATGGACAGAGTTTTGTTGGTTTTTGATTTTTATCTATTTAGAGGGCAGGTTTAACAAAATGAAATTTGGAAGATACTGCAGATTATTAATTTGAATTTTGTATGTATGTGATTTGGATTTCCAATGATCTTTAAGCTGAGAGAATTTGAAAACCTACACATGTTGAAATGATTAAATTAATTTTTTTTAAAATGTATTCTTATAATTTTAGCTTTTGAAGGAAACAAAGTACACTGTTGAACTGCCTCAGCTTAGAACATATCCACCACCGCCAGAGCCGGAAAAATTATCATCACCAGTTGAGAATCCAGCACCCGAACTTAAAGCACAGCCACCACCACCGCAGCCAGAAACCCAAACCCAAATTCAAACCCAAACCCATACCCAAGCCCAAACGCCGACAAAAATAAGAACTGAAAATTTAGTACCCAACAATGAAGTCGAGTTCGTTCCACTAAAATCAGTCATCGAGCCAACAACAACAATGGAAGTGGAAGAAGAGGCTAGTTCGTCTCACATTGCGTTTACTGATCCAAACAACATGTGGCCTAGCTTTGAACCCTTTGAAAAACTATTGCCTGCTCCAAGATCACCGAGAAAAAATCACAAAGTCAAAGAACAAGAACGAGATCCAGAAGCTAAGCAGCAGCAGCAGCAAGAAGAAGAAAAATCACCAATCACTATTTCCAAGCCACTTAACCCTGAAGCTCCAAGTTTCTGGGGAGTATCTTTCGGATCGACTGATACGAACAAAGAATACGACAGTGAAATGAAGCCTGCACAACTATTTCCAGCTGTGCCAAACGTTTGGCAATCCTATGAACAAGAAGCTATAAACTTTTGGGGTGTTCCTGTTAATGCAGTAAATACAATTTCCGAACCAATGGCATTAGACGAAAGTAGCAGCAACAACTGTGGTCTATTGCAACTCCTAAAAGAGGGTGTCAAGTCAATAAATGTATCCAACAAAGATAAGATAGCAAATGAAGAGGAAGCTGTTAAGTTAGTTCGCCATCGTGTTGGCTGTGAGAATGAAAACGCGTCGTTCATAGCGTTTCGACAAATATATCCTAATAAACCCCCCGCGGAATTATGGGATCTCTTTTTTAAGTGCAATGGCAGTATCGATTGGGCTGTAGACATTTTACTTAAAGACGAAGACTCTATAGTCAATGCGAATGCCCTTCAAGAATCTATAGAAAATTGTGACAACTTTAATTGTTGCAATAGTCCTGAGATTGACCCTCCACGTCTGACGACAAACTCCCTGACCGAAGTCAATATAAAACCACAACGTCAAAAACCAGCCCGCAATCGGGCTCCGTCCTCGGCTCAGATTCTCGAAGTAAAGGAAGCAGTCGAAAAGAGTTTCGTTCTCGGAGAAGAGCATTATTCTAGTCATGTGAAGAAAATTCGCAACAAACGTAACGCCACCGAAGAATCGAATAACAAAAAAATATTTATAGATGTTCAAGTTCAAACTGACGACGTGGACGAAAATGATAATAACAGTGAGGAGGGCGGCGAAGGATCAGAATTGATAGAGATAAATCTTGGGAAGGATCTCATTGGTCAGCTTTCGGAGATTTTCGTTTCTGAAACATCGGCTTTTGAAGCACCTGAGAAGTACAAAACTAATGTGTTCATGCCGAAGACTTTGGCCCGAGAGCTGTATGTCCTCTGGATGGAGTCAGTGTACAATCAGCAAGAGGAACAAAGGCAAAGTCTTCTTAAGGAAGACGAAGAATTCGCACGTCTATTGAAGAACCCAAAGTATCAAAACCTCAAGCAGCCACCTGAGAATATAAAAGAGCTACTCGATATGGAATACGCTTGGATGATCTACAAAACCGAACAAGAACAATATAATGGTATTAGTTCGAAGCATCCGAATGATTTGGCTTCGCATTTGACACGAATGAAGTTATGTGAGATATTTCCCAATATCCCGAGGGAAACGCTATTAGATATTCTGGCAGCACATAACAACAAGTTTAGTGACACAGTCGAGGTGCTTAAGAGTTCAATACAGCCCGCGACAGTTGATCATCAGGTTTCAGCTGAGGTCCTCATCGAAAAGGCCAGGAATGAGAATCAAATGGTAAGAAAATTGTGGGAACCCGTGATTTTTTTTTATTATATTCATTATATTTTGCTGCAGCTTAACGAGGAAGAAGATAACCAAGAGCAAAAGATATTGAAAAACAACAATTCCAATGGCTTTCAAAAGATGCATTCCAAGCAACAAGAACCTTCCGGTCGTCAAAGATCTCTTTCGCCGGAGGAAGCCAAAC
This sequence comes from Epistrophe eligans, assembly GCA_951394125.1. Classification (NCBI taxonomy): domain Eukaryota; kingdom Metazoa; phylum Arthropoda; class Insecta; order Diptera; family Syrphidae; genus Epistrophe; species Epistrophe eligans. The sequence goes on along the minus strand of OX596031.1, from coordinate 7,031,119 downwards.
GACTGGCTCTCTCCGAATTCGAAGAGACTCGAAACTATGCTGTCCACCATTGTCAGTTACGAGCTGAGTGTTATCAAAAGGCCAAAGAAGCCATTCAACGAGGAAACAGTGGTGTTGCGGTCTATTATTCGCAGATTGCAAATTTACACAAAAGAAAAATCGACATTTATAATCATCGTGCTGCGAATTGTATCATGGAAGTCCATGACCTCACCCAAAACAATCCCGATTTTATTGATCTGCATTATTTACATGTAGTCGAAGCAGTTGCTTGCTTAGATATATTCGTTGACCGGCACATAGCTAAACTACGAAGTATATTTCGTAGCTTTAAATATGTGTTCATTATAACAGGTCGAGGATTGCACAGCACCGGTGGAGTGTCGATGATTAAAACGCGAGTCAAGAGCAGACTCAAAGAGAGAAATTTAAAGTAGGTTATTCATTTTATTAACTTATTGACCTCTGAGAGTTTGATTAATTTTTATTTTGCAATCAATTTTGTTTTCAGATGGAGCGAAGTCAATCCTGGTTTGCTTAAGGTGAAAATATTTTCAGCGTCCAAGTATTCTAAGAATTTATAGTGCTTTAAGTTTTAAAAAGACAACTAACTTAGAACTTAAGACTAATTACTTGAACCCGAATGATATTGAAACGTTTTATAAATAAATTTTAGAGTCAAATATTTTATAATTATTCGAGTTGGAGTGTGTATTATGTAGAAAACACTAGAGAATGTCTATATCGGAATCAAATATTAGGTTTTCCATTCCAAAAGAAAAAAAGTAGCTGTCTATCTTTAGATCATATCATTGTATATAAAACCTATATATATAATGATCATATCACTCATATCTTTCGAAATAACTTCTCTATTTGAGAATAATATCAGTTTTAGGAAGAAAAACTATGCAAAAAGAACCGAGCCCTATTTTTTGGAAAATGTAAATGGGGATTCAGTAACTGTAATTGGGTTATTGCGCCCTCTGTTTAGTTACCTATCCTACACTCATCCTTTTGTCTCCAAAAAATGTCCTTGTGTTGTAAGAATAAAACGGAGCACGGGCTGGATATTGTGCTCTTGAAAATTTAAGTGTTCACGAATGGAGAACCTGCTCCGAAAATCATATTTTTGCGTTTTATTCATACCATCCACTGATTGGCCAGATGGTTCTCACTAAACAGATCCATACTAAGCGGGTTAACGAAAACTCCCAGTCTCTAGAATTTATATTGAGCCTTAAATCAATAAACTTTTAAAAAGTTAGTTGGCGGTTAAACAGTACAGAAATGTCCTTTCCAGATCTATGAATACACTATCGTATTCCCATATTTATTTCGGCTGTCTTTTGTTTGGACAAAGTATCTGTGAACCTATTGCCTGATAAGGATTGAGTAAAGGAGAACAGAGTCGAACTTCATAAGAAATATAGTTTTATTGAGCTTTGTACGAATACAACTAAAATTAATATAAAAAATATAAACTAACTACAGAGTCTACAACTTTTGTTTTTTTCTTTCTAATTCATAAAATAGAACTCATAGGTATGTTTATCCATCGTCTGTAGTAGCTGTTGTGGTCGTCGCAGAGTTGTTGTTTGTCTGGACATTCTCCTTATCACTAGAAGATGGAACAAAGTTCAGACGATTAATTACGATTTTCTCCATCAAATTGTTTCGCAGCTTGTTTGTGCCGATGCTATTTCTCTGGAGTTTACTCTGCTTAGGGGGTGTATTGAGGAATAAACCTTCAAATATTGTCTCAAGGTTGCTTTGTGGACTATCACAAGCGGATAGATTGTTGCTGCTCTCCGAATCACTCGGTGGACTTATTTGAGCATTTATATCATGAAGAGTTACGAAATCTTCACTTTCCTTACGGCTACCATGAGGTTTTCTACTCGATGAGTTATTCCGGGTTGGTGTAATAAAGCTTTTGTTCGGCGAAGACATAAATTCCAGGTCACTGTCAATGGGTGAGGGGGATCTGCCTAGTGGCGAAAGCAGACGTATTTCAAAGATGGGCAATTCATCCTCGTCTATCCGATTTGTGTAGCTGTCGACTTCCTTATCAAATGAAAACAAAGATAAATCACTTTCACAGGATAATGAGGAATTTGTAGAGATTTGGAGGGAGTAGTTGTCGCCACTGGTGAGATTTGAGTCTTTGTTGGTCATGCTGGCGTGTGATAGTTTGTATTGATAAAGCTCTGAAATGTAAATTTAACTAATAAATTGTTTTCATACAAATTATATTGTAGTTTACTTTTTTATTAAAGAATTGCGACCAAAAGGTGAAAAAAAAAATAAATTATTTTCGAAACTTGCATTTAATATTTTTGACAGTTAATAACGACAAGGACGCCAACATGAGAAAAAAAAAGAAGAAAATAAACATGATGGTGGTCATTTTTGGTCAAGGAGAGTGCTTAGAAAATGGATATAATTTTAGCAGAGATCTGAACCTTTAATTAAGGGATTGTTTAAACTGATTCCATTGAGGAATTAAATACATTAGGGGTATTTATGCAACGTTGTAAAGTCCTGGCAAACGTGGTAAACTGCGTAAACCTGTCAAATGTTCATACAAATTTGATAGGTTTACGCAGTTTACAACAACTTTAAGCCATTACATGAATACCTCTATTAAAAATAATTTTCTATTTGAGATTTTATTTTATGTCGAATTCCTTTCCACCAAAAAATCGATTTTTTTCTAAACAGAACTGAATTTTTTCAGTCGTTGAAAAGAATTTGTAAAGAATCGACTTTTTTTTTTTTTTGATTGTTTGTGTGGTACTTGACAGCTTGACATTTGCTTTAAGACGATTGCAAATTTTAACGGCGTTCCTCTTTTTAGTTTCTTTATGGATTGCAACATCCATTTAAACGCTGCAAATTTTCATAGCTGCAATTTTTCTTCACTACTCTAACTCGGCTTATGTCTCAAAAAATAGGAAAAAGCACAAAAAAGGAGCGATAACTCTGCAATTATTTCAACCTCTACAACTTTGTTTACCCCGGCCACACCACGGGTTATTGCAGTTGCAGCGTTTAAAAGCAGTCTAAGCACCGAAGATCCTCTGCGTTTAGCTTGTTATATTTAACGGTTATATAGAATTAAAAAGACATCGATATAAGTACCTGTATATGTTTGAAAACGTAGGTATTTATTTAATTTCACATTTAATCAAACTGTTCCAGTAATTTTCAAGAAAAAATCGTTAAAATTAAAGAATATGTCAAGTATGTATGTATGTACCTTTCTTTCTTGCAAAACTACAGAATATTAAATCAAAATTAAAGAAAAAGCTATATGTATAGCTACATGTATGTATGTACATATAAGTTTTCAGAAAAGAGCGCTTTGAAATTCAGTTAAAGATGAATTCCTTAGCAATACAAATACATAAATACACAAAAATGAAGATAATTTTTATCTACTTACAAAAGTTGTATGACTTTTAATTTAGCCTTTTTTAACGACAATTTGACCTCCATTTACCATTTAATTATTTCGTTTCAGATTGAAAGCAACACCAAATTAAAGCAAAAACTAACCCTCTCTCTCACTTCCCCGAATAACTTAATACGTGATCCTTTTTCATAATTGTTTTGGAGGGCCTAAGATGAAATGTTAAGAAACTTTTGCAGTTATTCGCATGTTACACAAAACCAAGCTCCGCGCGGAACAAATAAAACTTTACCATACCAAAACTAACTAAATTTTTAAGCTAAAAAAACTATACCTACTTTCGGCATTCAAGGACACACTAGGAAATTTTAAGACGTGAATGGTAATTGCTTAATTTAATTGCACGTGTATTGTATATATGTACATACATAGGTAGCCCTATTTTTACCTCGAAGCCACCCGAAACCCAAGTTAAGGATATACTTATTTTGTTTGTTTTTAGAGTATTTAAAATGGTGATGGGCATAGTGCGCGGGCTGCTGGAATAAGGTCATTTTCAATTGAATTAATATCGTGTCGTAAATTAAAGACAATAATTTATAGCACAGAGGATTTGCGGATAATAACTTAAGACTAAGAACCAACACAGGCAATTTATAGTTTGCTCAGTTCCGCAAATCGGAAGTCGACATTCTAATGACAATTTCTTTCGCTTATTTTTTATAAATGAATTGAGCGTGAACGGCATGCGGATATTAAAAAAAAAAAACGAACAGTAAAACCCAAAGGAATATTCCAAGCCTTTACTTACACTCTATGCTAAGGTGCTATCCTTCTCTTTTTGCTTCTCCATTTCATGGTGAAGTCAAAGATGTAATTAAAAGTTAATGGTAATTGGAAGTTGGCGTAGTTATAGGCGAATCTGTTGCGCCATAGCTTGTCGGGGGATGGATAGATCCGCGGTGCAGGTGGTGTGCTGTAAGTCGAAAGAGCCTTTACTTTCGTTCTGATGCTGAAATTATCCTAATTGTGATTCTGTCGAGACAGGATAAAAGGTATGTATACCTATGCGGGTGCAAGGGTGCGTTGGTATATACATATGTAAATATACATCTAGTGTAGCACTTAAAGCATCATCGTAGGTATATTTTGTTTGTCTATAAACTTCATTGTTGGAATATAATGGTTCTGTACACCTGTTGCTTATCGTTGTCGAACGATGTGCTCTAAAGGCAGTAGTAGGTACCTATATGGTTTTAGAGGCATAATGCACTAGGATGCTTTTTATGTGGTACTTAAGTGTTGATATGCCTCAAAGAGAACCTAGGAAATATGAGATAAAATGGGATATTGCATTGCTCAAAATATTTGTCAGAGAATATAATTATTATTTCATTATTTCAGTAAAACTAACTTTTCAGCTGCCCATTGAGTCGTTGGTAAAACATAATATGGCCTGTTGGTTGGCGGTTTGTTGTTTTTTGTTAAAAATTTAATTGATGTGTATTTCAGTGATTTATAAGAATATTGTAAACAAATGCTGATTGGTAAATTTTGTGTTTCAGAAGAAAAATAATCTAACCGGAGTGATCTTAACCCACAGTACACAAATATAGGGTAATCATAATATATTGCCAAGTTTTCAAAGTTGAAAGCGTCAAAAATTTAAAACGGCTGTTCGTGTACCCAAAGGAACCCAACACGCATCATTAGAAACAACAACAAAATATTAAAATGAGACAAGTAAAGGGGCACTGGGTCATCCATTTTCCCACCATAATACCTTGATTTTGGCAGATGCGCAGAACTGAACAAAAATGAAAACGCTATAATGATATTACATTTAATATATGTACTGTGATCTTAACTTTAATCTTTTAAACAATAAACAATTTCCTATAACAAACGTAAAATCGGAATTGCCCAATTTAGCTTTGTTTGGTAATTTTTGCGAATTTCTCCAAATTTTTACAATTTTAGAGCAAACCGATTGGAAAAAAAATTTCGTTTTGGGAAATTTAAAAAAAAAAAGTTACCAAATATGCATTTTGTTTGTTTTGAATTTTGTGTGCCATTTTCTGAATTGTAGAAAAATTCTCGATTTGAAATCAAATTTTACAGATTTAAATGAAAAACGACATAATTTAATAAAAAAAAGATGGTTTTCAAAATTCCAAATGGATGACTTAGATAGTCGTCGTTGCTATAGTTTAATTAAAGCAAATAAACGGTCATATTTATAAACGTTGTCTAACTTTAGACAGTCGTCCAAGTTATAAATAAAAATGTTTAATTGTTGTCTAGTAGTTGTCAGAATCGGTTGTCTAAATTTGGACTAATGGGACATTTTATTAAATTAAAAATAGACACCTTTTAACCAGTCAAAAAACTAATAAATAACAGCTGAAAATATTTAAATCTTATTTTTATTATTCTGATTTATTTTGTAAGCTGCGATCGAGAGCACTCTTGACTTATGTCTTTATCCATTGGATGAAGGTTTCAATCCTTTTTGAATTCATCTGTGAAAATATGTTTTCCCGAATTTACCAAATTAACACATCTAAATACCGAACGTTAGATCCCCTTTTACACGAGGAAACAACTTACTTTTAATTTCCAATTTCCACCAATCGTAGACCATCCATTCCCCTTACTGTTGTCCTTCTCACTTATTTTTTGTTAATTCAATAAGGAACATAAGATTTTTTGTATAAGTTGAATGCAAACAAAAATGAAATATCTATGTATTAGGTATACCTACGTATGTACATAAACTGAATATAATTTCCTCAAATATTATTTAAAATTTGCCATTGTAAAATATGTTAATTTTGATTATTTTAGGATGAGGTTAAAATAGATTTTTTGACGACTTCGTCACGTCATAATCATGACATTCTACTTATCTCTATCTATTCAATAGGTATACCAAACACTAAGCCAAATATAGTCAGAATAAATCTTAGCAAATCTTTTTTTATATATACATACACATACATACATAGTTCTTTTTATTTCTGACCGACTGAAATCAAAAGATTATGCTGGGTAATTTGATTTTTTTTCCTCACCACTTCGTAAAGTTCAAGTCAAAAAGTTTCTGCGGGCGATGTTGTCATCAGCGTTATAATCGTGATTATCCCTATGTTGCCTCAACCCTCAACAGAAAATTCAGGAAATAGGGTACCTAATGTACTTCCATTATAATTATTAAAAAAAAAAAAAAAAAACACACCAACTCAGGCGGAAGGCCAAGCAAAAGCGAGGAAAAAAAATTAATAGAATAATAACGAATCCTGTGAGCTTAAAATTCCCTCTCAACTGTAGTTAAAACCATTAAATTACCGTTAAAACATTTGACGTTTTGAGGTGATGATGGGGCAGGCGGGTTGGCATAATGTTTATAACAAGCAATACGTTGTGTTTCTTACTTCTTAAGAGCAGGATGTCAATTAGCCAATTAGGTATTATTTTTCGTAATAATTTTGTATAAAAATTGACAAGCAACAAGATATGCTATTTAACAGGCAATTAATCAAATTACATACATGATTTATTTGGGTAAGCAATGTTTTCTCCGATAAGATGATTCTTATATCTGATATTATAAGGAGTATGATATGTATGTATATGTATAAGTGAAAGGAATCTTATATATTCGCTAATTACGATGTGTGTCGGTATAACAAATACTTACATAGTTACCTCTAAAATGGTTGTTACGACAATGAGGCAATATAAATGTTTTTAAAATCGTTTACTGAGGTTTGCGTAAGTCCGGATGTTAATGACAGTAATTATTCGTACTTGATCTTGCTCGCAATGAATAGGTCATAGGTGTGTTCCATTGGGCATTGCAAAGTATTTTTTAGTCAGCAGATGATGAATGGAACTTTTTAGTTTTGCCAAAATTAAAATCTAACCGTATATGTTTTATTTGTATTTGTATTTTATTTAGAAACATCAACAACAATAACTAAAGTTGTAATTTGTTTTTAATGATGCTGTCGCTTGCTTGCGTGGACACATCAGTAAGTTTTATTCAAAAGAGCTTTGAACTACTTTAGCCACAGAGTAGAAGTAGTTGACTGCAGCCAGAAGTATAGTTGGCGGTAGATGATGCAGTCCAAAGGAATACACCTGATGTTGAACCCACTTTTGCTGTTCCACTCACAGAATTGTCACTGACATTACATTGTTCTCATCTTATTATAAGTTTGTTTGGCAACCTTTTTTCAAAAAATTTCTCAAAACTGAATAACCTACAGCAAATTGTGAGAATGTGTGCAAATTTACAAGAAATTTTAAATTACCAAACAGACCTAGATTATATAAATATCGTTGCCTTATTCAGAAGTAGTTGGAAAATTTGGTGAAAGATCGTTTATAGGATCAAAAATGTTGTAACTAATATTTGTCCTTTCTTTCAAGAATAATGTTAAAAAAGTATCGTTAAAGAATTTTTGAAAATTTAACTAAACACGCCTCATTTAATTAATTATTTTAAACTTTAACCAAACATTGGCTTACGGCCATATTATTCACTCGATTCATTCACATTAAAACTTAAATCCAGATGTAAATTATACAAATTCAATGTAAATATATCTGGATTTAATTTTTAATCTGAATGTATCGAGTGAATAATATGGCGGTTAATGTCAGCACACGTCACATCATCTTCATTTAGAGTTAAGATTTTTATCGTTGTCGTTGCAAATTACTATGATAAGTTTATTTTGATTCCGAAAATCATAACTATACGCACATATAGATCATTGTTAATTTTAAACTATTCCTATATTGTAGATTACATTTGAATTTAATAAATCATTATTGCGAATTATACGTGCAATCCAGAAACTTCCAAAATGCTCTCTAAAAGTGACAAAATTCAAATTTTTGCGCAACAAATGAGCAAACTAATTAAAAACTTCCAAATAAATTGCCATACATAGTCATAGCACATTTTATAGCTAGATTGTGATTTTGATTATCTATACTCAATTGCATTTGTTGAGATCTCACATCAGCATATCACGCATCCACCTTCATTAAGGCAAAAGCATATATATGAATAGGTATTTCTTGCCTCTGTAGTGTTCTGTCCTCCTTTTGCACCTCTAACAACAAAACAAACTGAATATTCATATCATAAACGCACACAGATATATACCTAGCTAACCAAATTCAAACTCTACGCTTGGTATACGATCTAACTAAACTTACTATACATATATCCTCCCTTAAACCTTCATAATATGCAAATACAAATATTTCTGTTCTAGAGAATTTAAGGTTCTGAGTTTTTGGCAATAACATGACAAGATGTGAAAAATCTGATGCCATTCATTACTTTATATAAAGCTAGTGGCAGTTTGTGGACTAAGCACAATAATATACCAAAATTAAATTAGACGTCAAACCCAACATATACATACATATATGTATGTATGTATGTACAGACATTTCTGAATAATATATTATGTAAATTAGTGTAGAGGAAGGAAATCATAGAACCTTATATACACATTTATGGGATGTTAATACACAAAATCACAATGTGAAACTTGAAATTGGTCTATGACATAGTAATTTTAAGCTGTTTCAATTGCGACATACATATGTATGCAAGGGAATCCGAATCGATGCCACCTGATACTTGTATTTTGTATAAACTGTAAATACAAATTTTGCGTAAAAAATTTAATTGTGTAGATAAATTGCAAAAATACCTCTTATAAAAGTTACAACTTATATTAATTTTTAGACCATTACTCCTTGACCCTAGTCGTCAACTAAGTTACTTTTTTTTTAATATTTCCTTGGTCATTTCTGAAGGAAAATTTTTTAAATTATATTTATATTTTGCATATATATGTTTGTACCTACATTATGAAGTGCTGCTGAATTTTCAAAAGAAACTGTAAGAAAAAATACTTATTTCATGTTTTACTTTTCCTCAGAGAAAAAAAAAACTTTCACAGTTATACACAGTTTTTTTTACTTTGTAATTTGTACAAACGAACCATTGACTGTATACAGATCTTTAAATATTGAATAAATAACATAAAAGGCATAGAAAAGTAAAAATGATTTTCCATGGAAAACTTTTTATATTAATTTTATTTTTTTTTAATTTAAACTGGTTGAGTCGATTGAAAAGAAATCATTTTGAAATCGAATTTGTTCAACCGTATATTGCAAAGGAATATATTTTGACCAAATCAATGTGGATGGTCGTAATTCATAAAAGGACTTTTGCTCTTTGATTTGAAGCTTGTTTTCTATTTTAAATTGCGATTTCGAAAAATGTTGTTTTTATAATTTTTTTTCTGGTTATTTTCTTTTCTTTTTGGGGGATGAAGTTAAATGGTAGATTTACATGTACATATCTTCATGTTAGTTATGTTAAAAATAGAAGAAGTAAGATATAAAATTTACAGAGAGTGAAGACCAAAATGCATAAATGTTGACTATAGGAAATTGCCATAGTTAATTATTTCTTTAAAAGAACCTTATGCTAAAACATTTGGTTTTTGGCGGCATACATCTGTCCTGTTCTAATTTTTTTGAAATTTGTAGATGCAGAAGATGAAGATTAGAAGCTACCTTCGATGAAAATTATTTCGGGTTTCTGATATTCAAAATTTTATCCTAAAATCCATGATAAAGTCGCACTTTTGAAAATTTAGTTAAAGCACCATAGGCTATCAATTTTTTTTTTTCGAGGAACAAATGTTTTAACTGCTGAATCCGTTGTGTTGTAACATTGGAATTAATGTCATATCCTCATTCAGTCCGAGTTTTATGCCAAACACAGTAGCATTCTTTAAAAGTTGAGTATTTGGCTAAAAAAAATAAATAAAAAAAGTTAGATGCAGTAGAATGAACAGAAATGCAGTTTTTTCTTTTCCACCAATACAGAAAAAGTATAAAATTATATAAGCTATAGATACAGTAATTTTAAATTAAGTACACAATTTGATAAGGGAATGAGTACTGATTAATATCTTTTGGATTTTTTTAATATCGTATTAGGACCAGTTTGACAAGCCTCTTTTTTATAGGGAAGTATCAGATCCTCCAATTTGGTATGAATAACATTCTTGAATAGTAGAAGCATTTTCATAGAACTTGCTCAGTTTTTATATTGTACGTCTGCTCTTGAGCACATGCTCCGTTTTATTTATATCTTCGTTAATCTTCCAAAATATGTATTCCAACATTTATAACTCTTTCGAAAATTGAATAGGCTATTTTATGCTGGAACTTTTAACGGTTAAGACCTAGAACTTCTTTAGGTATGAAATACCTACAGTATAGGTACAGGTATATTGTATATTTTTATTAAATAACTGTATTTCTATCGTTATTTTAACTCAGACTAATAGTAACATGTTCTCGAAAAGTGACATTATAAGAATGTCATATCCAATTTTCTGCAACTATGAAAGCTAATGAATTGAAACAAGTATCTAAGTATTTATAAACTTTTCAAACAAACTAATAAAAATTCAATAAAATAAATTGTCTACATGCACGATCTCCCACTCTCCTACACATTCTTAAGCAAAGTAAGTAACATTATTCCCATCGTGCAACTTAAGTGCTTTGTTCACAATATATAACCTTTTGGGAAATGTCAAAAACTTTCCTAAGACAAGGCACTCACTTGCTTGCTATGCTTGGTTTGTATAGGGGAATATCGCTACTCCTACAACAATGTCCACAATGATTTTCACCACCGCCGGTGAACTTAATTTCACACAAATTTCAATTAGTGAAACAATCCAACCGACCCTTGTACCAGTTCTGTTCTAATAACTTTTGAGGTTTAAGGAACAAAAAAAAAAATCAATTTCTTAACTATAATACTGAAAAAACCACTACATAGACTTTTGCTCCTCAGTTACAACAATTACCCGTAGGGATCCAAATTGGCAAAGCCGAGTGAGACTCAACTCGAATCCACTAACTGCAATGATGATAATTGTGGTAAATTCCATAACTTATTCCACAGCATTCCCTGTTGGCCTGTACTAAATGAGAGAGAGTTTCTGTAATCGAATTCCTTCCGAGTCCTTCATATCTCGGCCACAAAAGGACACCACCGCCACCAACACAAATACTAGTGCACCTCGAAAGGACCAGGGAATATTTTTCTTTTTATGTTCTTATACAGCCCCGCGTATATATCTATACATATATTGTTTCGAGAGGGATCTTATATTCCAACAAATTAGTAAAGAAGAAACTTTGAATCCAATAAAAATGAGAATTTATCCTCTTGGGGCTGGGAGGGGCGTAGGGTCCGGAGTTTGAACCGCAACCTACCAAACTTCCGCTCAAAGGATAATTTTTATTCTTATCATTTCCCAGTCGCATTTCTCACCGTTAAGTTCATTTTCATCTGTTCTTCGGGAGCTGCATGTTTTTGTTTTTTTTTTTGTTTTTGTTAAGGACCCTTATACATTTTTAAAAAGCACATTTTGTGCAACATGTTCACTTCGCATGCAACGTTCACAACCAACACTTCGTATTAAGTTGGTGTGCATCTTCCTCGTTTCGTACTCTCGAGAGACAGATAAAATGATGAAGTAGTAGCTAAGGAGTACTCACGTACCAGAATTGTGCAGTCGAATATGCCGTCATCATCGTTTTTAAGTCCTGTCTGTCTTCATTCCAGAAGACTGCCATAGCCATGTTTCCAATATTTTTTTTTTTACTGAAAATTACATTAAAACAAAGTGATTTACAGTTAAGAGAGAGAGAGAGAAAGCCAGAAAAAGAAAATAACTTGAATAATTGTATCTATGTATGTAATGTATAAAGGTTTGGTACTTTTGGATGCTCTTTATCCAAATGCCAGTGTCTTCTATCTCTAAAGGGAAAATAAAGATGACTTCATTAAATGTTAGTGGTTTCTGGCTTGTGGTCGATGGCTCGGAGGTTTCAGCGGCCAGCATCGGCGTTCCTAAAGTAAATACTAGGAAGATGTTGTTGTGTATGGAAAATGACTTTTAACTAACGACAATAATACAAACGAAATGAAGACATTTCTTGTCCTATAAAGGACAATCTAACTAACTGGCATGGCTATGCACTTGACCTACATCGTATTCGACATTTTACACAGCATAAATTACTACAAAAATGTTCAAATATTGTGTCAAGAAAATTTATTTTGGGATTTAATAAAAGGATTTTTATTAGATCTTCAGTTAAAATTGTATATGAATATCTTAAAGGGGAGCTTAAGATAGCAGTAAAAAGTAATTTAATTAAGGCCTAGAATAATGTTATAAAAGAATTTTATTTTAAAGAAATTTGATATCAGAATTGTTTGAATTGCTATAAAAAGTTGGCTTTAAATAAAAGTAGGTACATATATTTAAATATCCCATCAGAATGAAATACTTAATATTCATAGTGTTTATTTTTAGGAGAAACAAAACTAAGGGGCTAATATAAATAAAAAAAAAAAAACAGATTGGTGTTATGGGAATATAACTTTATTAAAAAAATATTTTTTGGCATTTGCTCTCAAAATAATATATTTTTAAAAAAAAAAAACATGTTTGGGTTCGGTTACAATCTTCTGAAAAATGTCAAATAATGTGGTTTTTACGTCGTCCCATGGGTGTATGTCTGGAAAATTTATTTTGGTTATTTTGAGTGGGACTTCAAGTCTTCAGACCGAACAATTTATTTCTTTTGTTGAACAACAAAAACAAATTTATTATTATTTTGGATGTAATTTCACCTTCAAATAATTGAGAAAAAAAATATATGTTGCAAGTGTATTCCTTTAAAATTTACTTAGCACTGTTACCCCTGTTATTCAGTCGAAAGTTCAAGGAGAATTTAATTTTCCTTTTTTTCCATTTTCTTCTGATGAGATTTTTTGTTTTTAAACATTAAGAAAGTAACTTATTAGTTTAGTACTTAAGTGCTTATCAAAGGTAGAATTAAAGTGTGGGTAGACTTGGGTCTTTAGGACTGAATCTTTTTCCAAAATCTCATTCACTGTATCTGTCTATCTCAAGATTCACATGGCTAGTTGGTTGAGCTCTTCTTCTATTTATATACGCCAAAATGCATGATTTTCTTTAACTATGCACCTGCCTTCTCTCGGTGATCGTCGATCGTCTCAAATATTTTTGGGACCGGATACTTGGTGTTCTTTCGCTTTAAATGACCGAGTCAACTTAGTCGTTTGGATTTTTATTTTATGTCCGTATGATCTTACAGCCTGTATCTACACCTAATTGATGTACCTTTTTTTTGCACTCACTTTCACTCGGAGAATTATTTTGTTCTCAAAACAACCTAAAACATTTTCATACACTTTTAATAAAGTCAATAATGTTATTTCAGTCTTTGAACAAAACTCTGCCAAAGAATCATCAACAATTTTTGCGAATCCCTGTTTCACACTCCACAAATTTGTTATTTTTGGATAGAAAGCAAAGAGAAGATAAAAACAAGAGAATACAACATCTCCCTCTCCTGCAGAAATTAGACGGGTTAGCGATTTATCAAAAAAATTCAGTTGGAATTCATATTAAAAAAAAAAAAACAAATAAATCTGTTGACTAAGAGTTGCCTTATTTTTATTTCAGTTTTGGAAGATGTGCACTTAGGTATTATTGTATCAATTCACATCAATCAATTAATTTTTATAACATTTATCTATCGATAAAAGGATTTTTTTCTGAAGAAGAAAATGTATATGTACATGATTTTCTTATGCATTTTTTTGACACCAGGATAAATCTAAGTTTTATAATTTTATGTTACATTAAAGAAAATTGTATATAATTTTTAACAACAAAGTTTATACAACGTGTTTATTTTCAACGTGTTTTTAGTTTGGGTATAATTTTTTTAAAAATATTGAAAATGTTTGTCTTATACAAACTGTTCCAGTCTTTTTCGACTGTTTATTTCTTTGTGAAAGAATTTCATTTCCACTCGTAAAAATTTAACAGACTGCCAATTTTATCCAAAAAGGTCTTGAACAAATATTATGCTACAGCCCTGCTGTACTGTTAAGACCAAATGATAAGTGTTTTTAAAAGAAAACTTTAGTTACGCGAGAGCGGTGAGGTGTTTGATTTTTTTTAATCATCGTCATTCTGCACAATAGAACGAGTTTGCCAGGGATATTAAAACCGATAAAGAGGTGATGGATACTTTATGAAGTTAAGTTTAATACCTTTTATATGAAGAGTATTGAAACATTGAAACTATTCATTGCACGCATATTCCATCACAAAGTCAAGAAATTTTTAATTTAATCTCCTTTTTTTGGAATTATCAACGATAGGTGAGAGATAAACTTTTATTAAAGAACTTAACTTTTCAAGCCTAATATTTGATGCAAATTACTGTATGTGTGAAATACTGACTCTGTCAAACAATGGTACACTGTGACGTATACGTATCTTTTTAAAAAGAATTGTTAAATATTTCTTTATTGTTTTTTTAACGTTTTTTTACGGATTGGTAAATCAAAACAACATTCTATTTCTCATATCAACAATTATGTAATATTACTGCATTATAATGCTTGAATTCCTACTTGTTGGATACACTATACCGCCATAACAAAAATTTATATGCCACTTACTGCCCTCCCAGCTACGTCCCTAGATGACACATAGTTAAATTTGTAAACCTAAACCATCTAAATAAAAAATTTCAACTTAAATGTTTGTAACGATTTCGAGAATTAAATATGAACGAGAAGAGGGTGTGGCGGTGGGTTGATAATATTAGAAATTACTATTTAAATCTTTTTCTCGTTAACGACAGCAAATTCTGAAAATTGAATCCAAATATTTAGAGTCGTTTCAGGGAAATACAAACAGGGAAATTTAAAACATTCAAATTATCTAAAAAAAGAGCATTTCTTTTTTAAGCATATGTAAATATAATTTACTACCTCATAAAAGAATCAAAATATTAAATAGATTTGTAATTAAAGTAAAAGAACTTTACCAAGGTCTTAAGGTGTTCGAATAAAATAACACCGAAATGCCACAAACTCTCAACTCTGTCATGTGAAAATTTCAAATTTAATTTTATCTCACTTACTTGATCTTAAAATTAACTTCATGCCTAAAAATAATCCACCAAAACTGTCTTTTTCCAGAAATTATATTCCTCTGACACGATATCCATTATCCAAAATATTTTGTCTGTCTTAAAAATTTCCAACTTTCTTCATCTTTATAATCCTAATTATAAAATAACGAGTTAATCAAGAAACAAAAAAAAAACTTTTAGCTGATTATGACACATAAGTCCTAAATGCTATAAGGGAAAGGATGAAGAGATTTTCGTTTTTTTTGTTGTTGTTGTGTTTAATCCTCTTTCAGCACGACGATGACGCGTCGGTGACGTTGCAGTAATTAACATGTTTAATTAATATTCAAAATGAAACACACATACGTCCTGCGCTCAAAATCTTTTACCCACACAAACAGAAATACATACACCTTAAAACCTCAAGTCTTTTTTATTTCATGTCTATCAGTTTAAGGTACTAACCAACATACAAACATGTCAGTTAAGATAATTTACTACCTTTTTCATGAATATGAGACGTGTCAGAAGTGTCTTTCACCCAAAAAAAGAAAACTTATATTTTAACTGACGAAAAAGAACAAAGATTTTTTTTCCATAAATATAATGAGATGATGTGTTGAACTTTTTTAATTAAAAGCGGTTATGGTTATATGTTTTTGTTTATTTATTTTATACATGCAATCAAATATTTTGGGTTTTTTGGTTTTATCCTTTTTTTTCAGAATGGGAATTGTGTTGAATTTCAGCTCAATATACAAACAATCCCTTATGGACTGGTATTGATAGGAGATTTAGTTTTCAAAGGATCTATAGAAATTTATGTTTTTTTTTATGAACTTGACATATTACGGTTGGGGTTTGGGAAAGATGTTTATACAATACCTTTGGAGCAAAGGTCTATCTATTAATAGCTACTCTGTCTTTATAAATAAGCAAAATACAAGTGGGGAGACTTTAATTTGAGTTGGGAAACTAATTTTAAACTTAGAATTTATAGGTTTGTATTTAAGTTGTATAATTTCGATGATATAGAATTTAAAACAAATAATGAAACTTTTTATTTCCTACAAAAATAAAATGCACAACTGGATCGCACAAACTTGCTCTTATGTTTTTGGTTTAAAAATTAAAAAAAAAACATTTATATTACATAACTAGAGAAAAATGTTGAAAATCATGAAGTTTATGTCCCTATTATGGTTCTAGAATATAACAATTTGTTTATTATTTTTTATTTGCAGGTCACAATCACTAACAATCTTCACGAGGCGCTTAAAGAATGTTCCCTAATAAATGTAATGCCAATATGATTCATTCTTATTGAAAAAAAAAACACTAAAACCCATTTCAAAATGAATTATTCCTTTTTATTCGCTTCGCGAACAGTAGGCGTGTTTTTTTGCAAGCCCGGTGGGAATTGCAGGAAAAAAACGACCACAGGGATTAGTGACAGCAACACAGAAACAAAATGGAGTTATCATACAAACTATCGATAACAAGTATATAATTTATGCCGGTAACACAGTTTTTCTGTGTGCTTAAGTTATGCCCGGAGAATTATCTGGGTTTAGCTTAGCCCGTAGGGGATTAGTTGTTGTTGTTTTTAACATGGTGATTGTTTAGCACCGACGTTGTTTTTTTCGACCAATTCTCTATGGGCTTACAAAAATACACGCCTAGTATGTGGGTTTTTATTGTTTAAATTTCTAAAATAACTCATTACATACATAATTATATATGTAGTTTGAGACTGCTACTTGATTTCTTGAATAATAAATAAATAAATTTATGCAAATGAAATTCTAAAAGTCGTCAAAATGTTTTTATTTATCAAATAATTTGTTGTAAAGGGTGGTTAAATTTTAAGGGCCGATGTTGATTTTGAATAAAATACAAATTATTTAGGAAATTATTGTCATTTCTTTTTAATATTGGTATGGTTCAATTATGTATGGAACAAAATATCGGCCAAATGGCAGCCGCGACCTCGGCGGCACACCTCCATCCGATGGTCCAAATTTTCGATGACGCTGAGGCATAATTGAGGTTCTATGCCGTTAATGTGCCGAATTATCTCATCCTTTAGCTTTTGAATTGTTGCTGGCTTATTGACGTACACCTTTTTTTTCAAATAACCCCAAAGAAAGAAGTCCAACGGTGTAAAATCACATGATCTTGGCGGCCAATTGACATCGCCACCACGTGCCACTTGCCACACAGCTAACGAAACAATGGCTCTTTTGCGCGACACGGCCATTTTTCGACAATCATTCTTGGATTATCATTTGCCCAAATGCGGCAATTCTGCTTATTGACGAATTCACTGAGGTGAAAATGTGCCCATCACTGAAGATGATTTTCTTCGAAAATTGATCATCCACTGTTGCCATTTCTTGCCACCATTCTGACCATTGACGACGCTTGAAATGGTCAAAAGGCTTGAAATGGTTCAAATTGAATAAGTCTGAAATTGAGAAATGTCAAATGAAATGCAGAAAAAAACTTGAAGTTTAGGTGTGGTTCACATTCAACATCGGCCCTTAAAATTTAACGACCCCTTATATAGTTATTTTCGAGCATTTTAAGATTTTTTTATCAAAAAATAAATTACTTGTGAAATTTGCAGTTCACGTATGTACATATATAATTTTGGGGTTTTTAGTTTAAGGAAAATAAATATTTTCATAAGTGTGTCGACTTTCAACAGTGTCCTTGGTCCTTACATATACATATGTATGTATATATTAAATATTAGAAACACTTACTGCATTAATTTTGTTTCCAGCATACTATAGTTTTATTTTTTGTATTAAATGAAAAATAAAACAACCATCTCATTTCACGATTATTAAATTTTCTTTAATAGTTTTTGGTTTATTTCAATTTTTTTTTTAAATTTCTTTTAATATTTGATCCTTTGGCGTAGGTACTATTTACATTTGATTTTTAATTTTTATATTACTTTATATTTTTTTTATCACATTTTTGATTTGAATAAAAACATATTTTATTATAAATACATTTTTATTATTAAATTTAAGATTAATTTTTATACTTGAGAATTCAAGTTTTAAACATTTAATTTACAGTATTTTATAGGTTTTGTTTTTATTTTTTTGTTTTTTAATTTCACCACATTTATTTATATGTGCGTGTGTTTTTTGAGAGTTATTTTCATTTTGTAATAAATACTATTTTCAATAATAACAAATAATTTGTCTACTTATAAATTAGTATTTTAAGTAATAGTAAAACTTTTTTTTTTTGTCAATTAAAATATAAACAACTAGAGTAGTTTTTTCTTAAACGACTACATACTAATATTATTCTCATTAAATAGTAAACAAATATTCGTCTTAAAAATGTAATAGTAGAAAACTGGAGAACAATATTGTTTTTATTATTAACAAATTTAATTAAAATTTACTATAATTTGTTTTATTTTGCGCACAACAAATTTTTGTTCGGTCTTTTGTTTGTTTTGGTTTTTGCTTTTTTTTTTTAAATATCATAAGCCAAGAAAAAAATATACACAGTTATAATAATAATAGTTATAATAATTCACCTATAGTCATTTGCCTTAACTCCGTAAGCCCAATAGTCGTTTAAAGGCTCTCCTATAGTCCAAATTGAAAATAGTATAGATAACCGGATTAAGGCCGGAATTAATATATCCCAGCCATGTGATGAAATTCTTGAACTTATCTGTCGGACAGCAGGATATGCAGAATGGCAAAATAACATACATGAGGAAGAATGGCAGCCAACAAATTACAAACACACCCATAATGATGCCGAGTGTTCGAGCGGCTCGTCGCTCCTTCGAAAGGGATATCTTTTGTTTTTCCTCGATAAACTGATACACTCCGGTTGGTTTTTTGGGTGGGGCCTTAGAGCCTTTTGTACTCTCCACCAGTACACTCTTTTCAAGCTTGTCGGAATTAACGGTTACACTGTTATTGGCATTGGGGCCAGATTCGGAGGAATTCTCAGGATTATCACTAACATTGGAGATCTCTTGGTTGTTATCGGGTGGTGGCAGCAGTCGTTCTTGGATTATTTTTCTATTCTTTCCATGTTTAATGGAATCTTTGATTTTGGGACGACGAGATTTTTTCCCCGCTTTTTCGTTGCCATTGTGTGAGTCTTTGGGATTTATTGCGGCCTGATCTGAGGAATTGTTATGGGCTTCGTTGACATTTGTTTCACTGCTAATGGACTCTTGGTCCTGTTGCACGGATGCCATGTCCTTTTCGAGACGATTACCAGAGCCGCCGGTAGCATTATTATTGCCACCTACTCCACCGCCAGGAGGAGCACCTTTCATTGTGACGATTGTGTTGATTTTTGATGCCCGTGCGCGTTCTCGCAGCCGCCTTCTTGTGGCGATATAAATTTCGATGTAGACGATGGTCATGATGGCGAGTGGAATGAAAAATGAGCCCAGAGATGAGTATATCACATAGCCTCGGTTTGAGGTGAGTTCGCAGGGTGTGGCGCTGGTGAACTCTTCGGGCCAGTCGTTCCAACCGAGCAGTGGTGGTGAGCTTATAAGTAGTGACAGTATCCAAACACCTGCTATGAGTAGAAGCACCCGACCAACGGTCCTCTTTTGTGCGTAGTTAATGGGGTCGGTAATGGCCCAATACCTGTCTAAGGCAATAGCACAGAGATTTAAAATTGATGACGTACAGCAAAGGACGTCACAGGTCAGCCACATTTTACACAAATGAATCCCAAATTCCCACCTGCCCAGAATTGAGTAGGCAACATTAAAGGGTAGAACGAGAAGTGCTACAGTTAGATCTGCCACGGCAAGGGAAACTATAAAGAAATTCTGCACTATTCGCAGTGGTTTGTACGTGAATACACTTAAAATGACTAGGATGTTGCCAATGATGGTGAGTACTATGATTATCGATAGGATAAGGGCAGTCAATATTGCTTCCCACTCAGGTACTGCCAAATCAATACCAATGTGACTGGGATTGAAAATGGGAGGAGGAACTGTACAACCATTGCCATTAGGATTGGCAACGGATTCTGTTGTTGATGTAATGGGAAATATTTCCGCCGCCACCGCCGCCGCCGTTGTATTGGGAAGGTACGTTTCCATTATATATCTATAATGTATGTATGTATTCTATATATGTATGGATTTGTTTATTTTATTTTATTGTTTTTTTTTGCCTTTTGCCAGGTGCTTTTGGAATGTGTTAATGCGTTTGATATAACATTAGAGAAGTCTTTTAATGCATTTATGTAGGTAAAACACGCTGGTGGTGATGATTCTTCGTTCTAGTAATTAGAGCTGTTCATCTGAAAAGAGAAAATTAAAGAGAATATATTAATTATAAAGAGTGGATATATTTTTGAAATTTAATTAGTTCAAATAATTGAAAGACTATATATTTGGGATCGATGCCACCGAACCAACACCTTGGGAGTCCGAAAATATAAAAAAAATCCTTGAAATTTTATAGAGGAGATGAGGGCGAGGCATGTTTAGTTTATGCATGACTCTGGGGCAACTGATAAGTTTTTACTTTTTTTAAATTATTTTCAGGCACGTTCAAAAATAACATACGTTATAAACGTTTCATTACCTTCAATATTTCATTTATGAATAGTAAGCTTTTGTTTCAACCAATTAAGTATACATATTGTATTGTGTAAAACCTGGGGTTATGGTACAGTTACAAATTTGGATATTGATTTTAAATGGAAAAACAAAATTATAATGTAATTTATATATGGAGAAAAAATACTACCTATTAATTCAGGAAGCACAAAACAATCACACCGACAAACACACCCACACGCTCAAACTCACACTAAAATCAGAATTTAATGTACCGTAAAAACAGGTCCACATGCATATTTTTGAGACTTTATATTATGTTCAATGGATTGTAACTAATTCAAAAATATGAGAAATATAAAATATTCTGAAACAGAAATTGCAACATTCATCTAGTCGTATTGGTATGTAGGTAAGATTCTATGGTACCTACCTACTTACACTTTATAGATGATTTTATATATTATGTGTTGTAAATGTGCAATGAAGTATGAAATACACGAATGGTTTGCCTTGTTATTGCTTTTGGAAAATAGCTATAAGTCAAATTAAGCTACTTTATTGAAGCTTGGAGGGGTTTCAATTTTTGTAAAATATGTTCTTGTTAGTGTAATTTATTATATCTAATAGTTCTAGGAGCTGCAATATAAACTTGGAGCTACAGTGTAAATAATTTAAATTTAGCCAATTTAATGGTGTGCTGGATGATTGAATATTTCATATATTTTTAAGCACTCATACTCTGAATTTAAAAGATGATGAATATGGAAAACAGTGTGGGAAAGTTATCCTGTTGAAATATCCATAATTTCGCATTCAAGTTTGAGTAGAAATCAGAAAGTTGTGAACAAAAATGCAGGACTGGATCTCAGGAACTTTGTTTTAAGGACATAAAGTGGCTAAGCATTGAAGATATAAAATATTAGTTAATTATTTACACTGTTAATGAATTTAGTTCTTAAGATGGATTCTATGACAAAGATAAATACAAAAAAAAAACAACAACATTTTAATATTCACCTATTAAGAATATTCTGCTTATTTACGAAAATCAAAACCCCAAATACAAATATATAGAAATAAAGTTATAAGATCTACCATTCTATCGTCATTGTAGAGAGCTGAATATCCGAGGGTCATTTTTAAATTGACATTTAGGTAGCGTATAAAAATAAACATTTCTCCCTCTGGGAAAAGTTAAAAGAACCACATTTCTTTAAGATCCAATAACAAACGAAAATACCATCGTAAAGAAAGGTTTATAAATATTGGTTGACAGATATTTATAGCTTTTGAATTAATTTATATTCGGAGAAGTACCTTGTTTGTCGATCCCTTTGGACTTGGACTTTTGTTTTTCTATCATGTTCTGGCTATATCTTTAAATATATCAACAACAAAAAAATACCTTAAGGGCAAAATAAAAAAATAAAAATAAAAACTTGTGAAGGCATATTTTGTTTACAATGATATCAGTATTTTATTTGACTTTGTGTCCAAAACAAACCATTTATATTCATTCTACTGTCATGTGTATGTATGTATATTTATTTGTTTTGATCATAAACGTAACAGAAAAATTGGAAAAAGAAAAAAATATCCATCCCTACCCAATAAATATAAAATATAAATAAACAAAGTGATGAAAATGCCTTTAAGTTTAATCTAAAAGTAAATAACAATTTTACTCGAAATGATTTAGTTTCAGAGGTTTCAGATCTGATGCCAGCGATGAATGCTCATTGCTCAAATTGCAATCAGCGTTTTAAACTTACTTATTTCTTTTTTTTGTTTAGTCCATCAGGAACCACCAACCAAGGATTTTTGGTTTTTAATCATCATCAAGTGCTCATAACCAACACACAAATAACTTGGTGAAGCACCTGCAGCTCGCTTTGTGATACCGAATTTCAAATTTTATTTCCGCTTTTGATTTTGTCCTTTAAATAAACGTTGGAAATTGGACACGAGAAAGAGAGAGAGAGAGAGAGAGAGAGAGAGATAGAGAGAGAGAGAGAGAGAGAGAGAGAGAGTATAGCTTGACTATGATGATAGTGGTGGCAGATTGTTTGTGATGGTAGTATTTTTTGTGTTTTCCTTCAATGTAAAATTGATTTTTATATTTGAAAGGATGATATTTTTTTTTATGATAGGATTTGGTTGGTATTGTATTCAAGTTGGACAAAAAAGTTTTTAATTTAATCGAATTGGCTGGCAAGGGGGCTTGATTTTCTTTTATATTCACTAGAAAATATAACTATATTATATTTTTTGACTATTCTTCTGGGATTGATTTACTCCTTTTGCTAAACTGGGGCATTCTCTCGTAAAAAGCCGTTTTTTTTGCATTTCCATAATATGGTGTGTTGTGTTGTTTCGGTGGTAAATATAGACTGAGTCTTTGAGAAATTTATTAATAAATTAAAATGTGTTAATTCCGTAACAAAAATGCGTATACTTTTTTATACTATTGAAATATTTTTTTTTATAATTTAAATTTGGGGAAATACGAATATTGCGTAATGCCGTCAATATATATTAAATTTATTTTGAAAACTTTAATGATTCCAAATTTAAAGGTAAAGTTAACATGTATCACACAAGTAACATAATGACATTTAAAAATTGAATTTTTCTATTGTTTAACTTATTTTGAGTTTTATTGTCTGTAGTATGTAATTATTTTATGAAAATGTATTCACTGGAGTGATAAATTATTTTAGTTTTAAGTGAGAAAAATTTCACATATTTCCGTATCCAAGACAATAATATCATATCATAATCATCATATTTATTATTTCTTTAGACTGAATCCATTTTAATACTAACCCCATTTTGACAAATGAAGTGTCAAGCGAATCAGAACTACCTGCTGATTTGACAAATTATAATTTTATTTAAGAAATTTAAAGAATTTGTTGAAAAACTGCATTTGTTTGTTAAATTGTATTCCAATAAAAATAAACTCTTAAATGAATACTTCTACTTTCCAGTTGGTAATGTTTTGTCATGTGACATTAGGTCGGTTCAATTTATTAGATCCGTTTATTTTAAAATAATTTGTGCGTCTTTTATTTTTATGTAATTGCGACAATTCTCACACGGGTAGGCTAGAACCGTTATTTATATTCCGTTCATTTTTAAAAATCATACTTTTTCACAACCGTAACACAAAATTGTCACAACAATTTCACAATGAAATTCTCACAAAAAACTTCTAATATTAGAAGCGAAAATTTTAAAAATTCGCACCACACTGTTGCTTATATTAAAAAAATATTTATTTGCCTTTATTTTATTGAGTTCTGTTTTCAAGCATTCATACTTTTAATGTTTGTAGTTTAATGCTTTAGGAGTATGATGAACTCGTGGTTTGAAATCATATTCTTTAATTCAAAATTAACAATACCAACTTAACGAAAGATCGGCTGATACTGTTTTTTTTTTGTTTGGCGATTTCCATACGTCAAACTTACATCTACAAATTTTCTTTACATGCACATGTAAATATATCAATATTAATGTATCTACATATGTATGTACATTTTATGTATTTATTTTCTTGACATTAGCATAACACAAAATTAGTTTTATCTTTTCGGGTAAATAACATGTGAAGTTTTATTTATTTGATTCCATGATTTATGAGAAAAAAAAACCTTTTTGCTTAACAAGTTGACACATTTGACAGTTTTCAATTTCCAAATATCAAAATAATTTCATTGTACATGAGACATATATGTGAACATACAAACATACATACATTATGATAAAAATGAAATTATTCAATTTCCTTTTACAAAAAAAAAGAACTATTTCCCAACTTCACCTGAAATGAAAAATGTTTTTTTTTTTTTTTAAAGAAAAAAAAAAAAAAACACCGTACTCAACTGTTATGTCAATGAATTCTGCTGATGACAGTCATCCATCGACATGACACAAGAAAAACATACCTATCGCCAAAATAAAGGAATTTTGCTTTGCTTTAAAATTATTAGGAATCTTATTTTTTTTCGAGCAATGCTCCATGAAGCCAATTATTTTATACATACACAACCCAGCGTGGTGTCAAAGAGTGAGAAAAAGAAAAAAACCATTTTATACATGACATCGCTATTCGCAAGTTTATAACCTGTAAACGAGGGTATAATGGCCTCAGTTTAAGTTCAAATGATTCTAACAGCAACATTCACAGACTCTAACCATGCTCGTTGGGAAGAAAAAAAATCAAAGAAGGCCTATAGCAGGAAGATTGCTGGCATCTAAGGCAAATATCAGTACCTACGACTACGACAACGACATACGTTGCTAACAGTTCTTTTTGGTACTCTATTAACGTCTCAACTCCCTACTCCCAATACGCCAACTCATCATGTAAATGTTGATGTGATTTACTCCCATTGGCACTTCATCGTTTTACTTTGGGTATTTTATTTCTTGTTGTAGTCCTTATAGCATTAGTAGGTAGGTACGTAGTATGGGTGCCCATTGCTGGCATCGTTCTTTTAACCATATTATAAAACATGCCTTTTAAACCCGCCAGTCGTCTCATATTATATAGCCCACAAACATGCCTCAAGCGAGGCACTTAGCGACAGGCGTTCTTGATAATTCTCATCTGTATGCATCTGCTACATATAAAATAGTAGGTAGGTATACCTATACATACTGTGTAAGGTATATGTATATTTTTTGTTATGTCCTTGCCATGTCATCGCACCAAAATGGAGATGCATGAGTAGATTTTTCTAAATGAGAGACAAATGACAAGGATTCGAGGTTACTTCCTTTTCCTGCTGCTGCTGGCTGGAAACGGATCTCAAGTTAAAACAAATTTGATGTCTCCACACACACACACACATACACACACACACACTGACTGTACAAAATTTTGATGTCATGTCGCGTTTGGTCGGAAACGAATGTGGATGTACTGTCAATTATGTGAGTTGTATGCGCTATGTGACATCTCGGGTATATGGGACTTTTTTGAAAGTACTCCTACCTACGTGATGCTTAAAGTAATTTTATTTTTCTTCTTGAAATTTCTTCCTCTTTTTGTTTTACTTATATACGAGTATAAAGGAACAATCTGCACTGCACTTTGCTGTGTACTTCAAGTCAAGTCACTCACTTAGTTGACACTTATATGTCACTTTTCAGTGTTTTTTTTTTTTTTTAAGTGTAGGTACACCATTTTGGAAAACGCGCTCGGTAGGAATATGGTTACACATATATGTATATACACACATAATGCAACCTCAGAACTGTTTACGGAAGTATGAAATTGTTTTGCTTTTAGTACTTGGTTTAACAAAAGAGAAACAGCAATTGGGACGCCGCCGTGTCACAGGACTGTCAAAGTAAAGTATCTCCGCCCTGCTGGGATATAAATAAAATTAAGTGTCACCTATGTATAATATATATTATTGCTTTTTATTTTTTATTCGTGCAATGCGATTATTTATTATTTTTTCAATCAAAATACCTACGATGAGGCAGAAATAAAAGTGTCCATCACACTTTGACGGTAAAATTTTTGGTAAAAATGGTCAAATTCAAAATAACTTCACTTGCTGGTTTTTGGGAAAAATTCTGATATTGAAACTACAAATTATATATGTATGTATGCGTTTTTTTTAATTATTAAAAAGCACTATGATATAAGATGTAGTCTAGTCCCAAAAAACCCGAAGACCCAAAATTATAAAACAAATGAATGTAAAAAAACATGTGTTGTTTTAAGTGCTAGAGGTGATGAGCTTTAGGCAGGAGACTGCAGAGCCTTACTTATTCATAATTCCTAATAGATATTCTTAGATTAAGAAGAAATTAATCTCATGAGCTGATGATTTGAAAACTATAGGAAAGTATTAATACTTTAAATTTCCCCGAATTCGATTTTAAATTAAAAAAGAAAAATCATTTGTAAGTTTTTAATAGATTGGTCCTGATTTTCGGGGGGTTTTCTTGCAGTAAGAATTCCACACTACTTAATGGTACCAACTGTTACCAAGTGTCTTTTAAAGATGGCCATACAAATTTTTAAAATAAGAACTGATATGGTTTTCGATCCATGGTAAGCAATTCGATCCATGGTTAGCAAGGATAATGTAAATTTTAAAATATTAAAAAAACCAAAAATTGATTTTTTCTTCAAGAAAATCATTTTCAACATTTTTAAATGCAATATTTGTTTAAACTATTATGAATAATTATAACATAATCGCTGAAGCCCTTTAAATGCTATACGTGAATAAGTAAAAAATAATGCAAAACGTGAAAACCCTATTTCGGTCAAGTGAATTTTTTGGTAAAAGCTAAAACGTAGTTCTCTTACGATAACTTTGATATTAACAGGCAAGAAGTTTAATCAAAATCCTTGAAGTCATTTTTGAGAATATTTGAAAAAAAAAAAAATGAAAACGTTGAAGCAACTCGTTTTAAATGAGTTAAAACAAAAAAACAGAGAATCACCTAAAAATAATCTGTACTAAATTTGATACAAATCAGTCTATACCGGCTTGGGCTCTAGCTCAAATAGCAGTGGACATATGTATATACGCGCAGACAAACGGACGGTATAACAAAACCAATTCCATTATTGTAGATCGTTATTTTTCATTAAAATCTCAAATTTTTGTTTTCTCATAAATTTAGCAAATTAAAATTTAATTCAAAATTCTTCTTAGTCATGTTTAAAATATATTTCTCTTTTTTTGCTAAGCTACTTTTTACTAGAAAATAATTACCATTCTTAATTTTGATTTTCTTTTACCACGTGCTGTGAAAATGATCAAAGAATCTCTCATTAATTTAAACAGAAAATCTTATTTAACATACAAAAGCCAAACACATACTTATAAATTATTCAAAAAAAAAAAAAAAAATTTAAATGAGCATTGCACATGAAAGCCAAAATTTCCTTTTTCTTTTAAAATGAGTTTTTTTTGTTTTTTATTAATATCTCAAACGATTTTCATCATCAGGATGCTGAATATTAATATTTTCCCACACTTTTGTGTATAGTATGTATACCTTACCTACCTTTAGAAAAGGTAGGTATATAGGAGTGTGGTTTTATTTATTTAATTTCTTTTTTGCACCTCTTTATTTGAAGAAAAAAAATCACTTTTTTAAGTCGGTAAGCCTTAATATGATAACTTGTGTAACTTTTTTTTTGGACTCAGAAAGGACATGATATGAAGGTAATTATTGCATGCAAAAAATAATTTCGAAGGTCAGGTCAAAACTGGCACACTGGATTTGGGGTTTTAATTTGTTTAAGAGTTTGTGAAGCTTTAACAATGATATAGTATAGAAAGGGGTAGTCCCGTTTGGCTTCAAAAGCGCTCTAAGGTTGAAATAAAAGTTTTTGTAAAAACCCAAGGCAACGTTCACTTTATATGTAAATTTTGTTTTATTTTTTTATTGAGGACTATAAATATATATTTTGGCAAACTATAGAAAATTAACACAAAAATGAAAAGCTATTTTGAATTAATAAAATAAAAGTTTTGTGGACTAAAGGCCGTTAAATGCTATTTTGAATCAATAATTCAACAAGTCCAATTAAATAGTGCTAAGTCTTCTACTGGGCTGATGTATTTTAGTAGTATATAGAATTTGTATTATTAAAATAAACCTTCATTTAAAATAAAAGTTATTTGAATTAAATGAAGGAATATTATTTGGATTTAATTTTAGAAAAAGCTTAGAATGGTTTTAAATATTTGGGTAGTATTCATATATTTTTTTAGATTTTAACGGGAAAGTAACAGACATTAAATTTCTCACCATGTACTCTGACTGAGAGCAACTGAAAGTTATGGTTCCAATAAATTGCAAGTCAATGTTACCAATAGATTATTCCTCCCACATATACAACTTGGTAAAAAAAAATATAATACCCCCTGAAAACACGCCAAAAGCAATACGTTTTATAAAAATTATAGCGCACACATTCGTGGATGGATAAAAAAATCTAAAATTTATTTGCAACACAAGTAAATAAAATGTTTCAGCTAACTATATATGTAGTTCCTTTCGAGCAAGATTTATTTTCAAAACATTTTCAATACCACCCTTCGCATGACTATAATATTTTGTATATAATATTTACATTTACAATTTAAATCTTACAAATTCAGGACTTCGGAAATTCCACCCACAAATGACGACGCAACGCAGACGATGACGACGACGACGACGCACGTACGTTTGTATAAGAAACCGATAGAATATGTTTCCGTTTGCAATCAGAAACAGCTTGTTTGTTCAGACTGGAAAAATAATAACGTCGAAGTCCTTTCTGGTCACTGAATATCTACATAAAACATTTTCTTTCAATTTTCCGACTTTTATACCTACATATGTATAATATTGATCGATAAGAAAGGGAATATAATACCAGAACATAAAAATCAACATTAAAGCAATACCAGAGCTTGACATATATACTATAGCCTGGAGTTTAAAAGAACTGTCAGCAAATATAAATATATACATTTATTCGAGGAAACGGATTTTCACACTTCATACTTTATCATTCACATTGAGATATGGATGACTCGGGCTTTGTTTAAAATACAGTAAAACCTTTTAAAAGTGGACATATAAAATTCTAACTCGATCTGTATAAGAATATATGTAGTATGTATCTACTTTTTGTATTAGTAGATTCCAAATTTTTGTCCATCAACCCATTGGTAAGGTGCCGCTTTCTTGAATTAAAGTCCGTCGTTTGTCACGAATAACATCTGTTTTTTTTATTTTATAGAAAACACGAAACGCAGTTTAACCATATAAAATATTTTGCATAGTGAATTTTAATTTGTGACAAAAAAAAAGAAGAAAAATAATATCAATTTCAATATTTAATTAATTTTTACTCTTACTGAATTGAAAATTTAAATTGGATTAAGGTAACGGTAACTCTCACAAATTATAAAATAATTTATTAAAATATGTAGCTATTCCTAAAATAGTTCAAAGTTTTAACGTTTTTTTTTCGATTTTATTGTGTCCGAAAAAAATTACCTTTACTGTAAAACTAGATTTCGTTCAAGTTTTGTTTTAACTTATAGATATTTTGTTTGCTCTGTGTTCTTGTTTTTTTTTTCTTAAACAAATATTCGCCTCCTTGATCGTATCTCTGTAATGCATTTGCTGTAAAAATTAAAATGAAAACCCTGCGGTATTGTTATTGTGTTGATATTTTAATGGCTATAATACAACAAGTAAATAAAAAATCGAAATACACCAACTATAGGTTATTTTTATGACTAAAGTCTACATAGAATATTAGCTTCAAATGTATGTATATCTTATATGTGTGTGTGTGTTTGTGCTTTGACCTTGGGCGTTGTTTTTATTGCAAAGATTTATATCAGTCTCGAGTAAATATGTCCTTTTGTTGTGTGTTTCCTATATACAAATTGTTGCGGTACTATGTTTTGTTCAGTTTTCTTTGTGATTTGATGAAGATGGTGAACTAGGGCGAGGGATGGTGTTTTCTTTGATTGATGAATCGATATCAATCAGTCATAGTAGAATGAAACATGAGACGAATAACAAAAAAAAAAAATGGGAAAATCATGTCCTTCGGCGAGGATATAAAGTTATGTGGTTTATTTGTTTTGGACATTTTAGATTTTACAATATGGCAAATGTCCTTAAAACTTTTGTGTTGTTTGATGATCTAAGAATATTTATTTTTTCATTTAATTATTAAAAATAAAGAAAATGAACATCAAGAAAGAAAGAAAACAGGAAGTAAAAAAGGATTTTGATTTATTAATATATACTAATACAAATTAAAGGCAAGAATGGAAAAGAACATCCAGTCCAGTAAACCAGATGTCCTTTTTCTTTGTTTGCAGCTAATTTTTCATTTTGTATGTTGTTAACAACAACAAATCACGCAACTAAGTGATTGATTTGTTTTGTAGGCAAAATTTAATATTTGACATATGTAGGTACTTGACCAGATTGTTTAAATTAAGGAGCTATTGTTCTTTCCTATTTGAGCCCTTTAAAGAAGTGTGGTGGATAATTTGATTTCTTTGATGGATTTCAAAAAAATTACCTCAACATTTTGCATGTTAATTTAATTAGGGGTTCTTTTTGAGAATCTCGAGGGAACATATGGTTTACCCAGAATATTTAATTCCCCGGCTATTTTTTCTTTTATAAATTATTAATTAATATTACTTCGGTAAAATTCTCCTACCTACCTGAATAAATAAAAATGCCTAGCAAGATCATCAATTTAATTTCTAAAAGCGAATACCTAAATTAAGAACTTCGAAATTAAAATATTATTTCGTTTTTCGATTCCCGGGAATCCAGCCCTAATCTGCATTAGAACTAGAATCCCTGACACTGTCCAAAGGCTATTTTATGTATTTGACAAATTATTTATTGATTTATGAATTGACGCCAAAAATGATATTGACTGCTCAAACGAATTGCTCTAGAATTATAGGTATGTAAATAGCACATTAAAATCAATTTAGCAATAAATCGCTCGCTGTTGCTGGGTATAAGCTTACCCGTCTGTCTACCTTAATCTATCATTACTGACAGTCCAAAGCTCTTAGGTCACATAATAGTAATAGCAGCAGTAGCTATATAGATTTCCAAAAACCTGTAGGTGCCCAACCTGCAGCACAGTCTTATTTACTTCATTTTATCAAAAAAATAATATTTTTTTTCAAGAGACCTTTCCCCCACCTTATACAAAACAAATCGTATTCTTTTTAATAACCCTAATTACCCCTTCCAGTTTGTTAAACTTTCTTCAAACAAACCAAACCCCTTGAACAACGTTTTCTCTTGTTTTTTTTTTTTTCAAAATCAAAAATATTTAACATCGACAGTTGACTGAACACCATCGTTTGATAGAATATCACCTAAGGGTTATTCATGTTAAAATTTTCAAAGAAATTCCCGATAAATAAAAAATTAAGCATTATTTTCCACGTTTATGGAGCCACCCTTTAAGTTTGCCAATTACGCCCGAAACTCATTTCAAATTTCTTTCTTTTTTTTTACTTTATTTCCAGCTAAAGCGACAAGAAAAAACACACAAATCTCGAAAGAGACAAAATAAAATAAAAAAAAAAAATAACACAAAAAAGAGTAAGCGGAAAAAATCCAACAACGGAAGGAGTCCATATGTACATTGTTAGGGCGGGCGAAAGCTCACACTTTTTTGTTTTATCTTTTTGTTTTTTTTTTTTACTTTATTTTACTTTACCATCCGCTATATGTTTGTCGTATTTTTTCCACTTGTCAGCCATAATCGGCAAGGAAGTTTGTGAGTAACTCTGTACGATGATGTTTTTGTTTTTCCGCTTCCATGTAGGGGTATTAATGGCGCTCGCAGGGATATTAAATTGAACGGAATGATTTCGTTTATAATATTTTCCGTGACAGGAAACGGATCTAAATGGTGATTCCATTATTATTAATGTGATTGTGGCAGGTAAAGACAGGAACGCGGCACTCAGCAGGCCAGCGGGGATGAGTTAAAAATTGCCTCTCTTTTGCTGTTGCTTGCTACATCGTGTATTATTTTGTTTCACACACACACACGCACACATGTTTGACATGGGATGTGAATTTAAATTTTAATGCTAAATCTGGGATTATTTTAAATTTTAATTCGATACACACACTATAAACGAGTAGGTAGGTAGGTATTCGTGAGTCGCGATTCACATCATTCGAGAATTGGATTGAATTAAGGGGGAGTCACTTAATCGGGTAGTAGGTTAGGTACCTATAAGTGTTTAAGTTGGGTTTGAAAATTTGCTACGTTTGAGGTGGATTGTTTATTCATGCCTGATGCGGGTAAACCGATATCATCGTTGTTGGTGTTGTTGTTATTTTATAAACTGTTAATTAATAGACACAAATTTCCCATGGGTAATGGACTTAGATTAAAAATAAATGTTTGGATTTTGTGAAAAGTTAACACAATTTTTGGAAAATGCATACATACATATATGCTTATTTGATGATAAAGGTCAAAATGCTGCAGTGAATTTTGGGTTTTAATATCCACTAATCTAGTGGTGCAAAATGTCATACATAATATTATAAGTGCCACTATTGAAATTTAATTAAAATAGATTGTGACTAAAACCATTAATTTTGGCTGTCGATATAGGAAAAAGATAATTATTCATTAAAAGTAATTTTGAATCAAACATTTATTTGTACGATTAATTAAAGCATAAATAAATGCGTAAATGGTTTGGCACTAATTAGCAATTTTATACAAAATTGAGGGAACTTAAAATAAGAGAAACTAAATAAAGTAGGAGTTGAAATCAAATAAATACGAAATTTAATTAAAAGAACTAAAAATTGTATTCAAACGTTCATTATGTATATAAAGCCCAATAGCCTAAAGTGTATTTCTGGTTTTTACCAAAATATATAATTTATTCTAAATAAATTTGGGAAAAGTAGGTTCATCAAAGCGTTTGACGTTTCAAGCAAAATCTACGATTGTCCGCCTTGAGTTAAACCCGTTGTGGTCGCTGTGTTCATGGGAACCTATACGTATACATTGCACATATTGACATATCAGCTGGCAGCTGGGTTGTTTTGGTAATCTTTGGACTGAGGTCTATTGATGTTTCACTTCGATTCCAAATTCACTTGAAATTTGTCGTAGAAACTTGGCTTAATGTCGAAAATATAAAAACAATAGAATATTATACTTTTTGTTGGTAACCAAAGTTTTAGATCTGTTGTCAAAATTAATTAATAAATTTTGTTAAATAAGTTCCTATTCAAAGTTTCAGTTAAAGTTCTTAAAGAAAAAAAAAACAAAATAAATTAAAATCTCAATATGAAAGCACACTTAAACCATTTCAGCCTCGAACCTTCGATAACTTACCATAAAATTGCTTTTAGTAATTAGCTTCTTCTATTTATGTCTAACTATTGTTTAATTATCCCTTGCAATCAATTTTCACTTATAGACCCAAACCAAAATGTAGTTGCGGTATTAGTCGTATGAATTGCAGAATTAACCAATATAATATGTTTGTACTTCTAAACAACCCAAACTTTCAATCCCGAGACCCAATGGCCGTATAATTCCATATCATTTCAATATCGATTCCAGTTTTGGTTTAGTTATAATGTATTCAGGTCGGAAATACAATATCCCAGTGGGAATCTTAATCATAATATAAACAACCCTTTTGCTGTAGAACTTTTTTTTCTTCTTTGGTGTATTGCTAGAGGTAAACAACACCATCAATATGGGGGAAGACAAAAAGGTTTTCAATAGACAAAACGATGACTGTCAAAAAAATTCCTTTTTTATATCAATCATCAAAATCTTATACCTTTTGCCATTCAGCAGATATGTAGGTGACAAAAATGTAAATTTTTATTTTTGTTAATTTTGGATAAGAAATCGAATATGTTACATAATAATTCAATTTTCATGATATATTTTAGGTCAGAGTAATTTGTCAATATATTGTTTCCTCTTATATGTATATACCCCAAACGATTATATCATAGTTTGTGTTAGAACAGAGTGATGTTTGAGTTCTATTTCCGGATCTATTTTCAGCTAATTATAGATTTTAATTAAATATTTCCCAAAATTAATCAGTCATCCGAAAACATTATACTTCAAAAACATTTCTCTAATGGAAACAGAAATTCATTTATTTTAATAAGCTGACTATATAATAAGGATTCTTAGGAGAATCAACGAAAAGTTTATTTAAAAAAAACATATGGCTGCTGTTGAGTTTTACACGTCAAAATGAAGAAGTCTTAATTATTAGGAACGTCACAACAAATAATGAAAAGGTAGATTTATTTGCTGAATAACTTAAGGAAATAGTTAGACCCTTTAATTTGTTAGAAATTGAAGAGATAAATCCAGTGATATTCAATAGGCATTAAATAACAGAAAAAATAAGTCTTTTTCCTTAAACGAAATTTAGAAAAACTGATTTTTCTGCTTTTAGAAATCTTATCTTATAAGAATCACAGTTGACAAGAGTTCGAAAGAAGTCTGAAAAAGTTGTGCTATATAACACGAGAATTATGACTCCAAATATTATTTGACTAATATACCGAGCCCTTACTCATCATCCAATACACATAAACCATAAAGCACCAGTACCACTACATCAATATCCATCGAACATTATTTCAGCCATCCAAAAAACACCGAATCACAACGCATTGTTTAAACAATTCGATGAAGTCAGCGTCATCATCACATAAAATGATAACATTTATTTTGTCACCTTTATAGTTCATACAATGTCATAGCATTAAATATAATAAGAGATCGTAAGAAATTGAAACAATTCTAAGCGTATCGATCGACTGATGATTTTCTTGTTTTCGAATTCCTGAAGCATAGGGGTACCAGGAAAGTTAAACCTTTCTGGTTCTAAAGGAATCCAAGTTGCCGATGTTGTTATTTCCCATCCCCACTTGCTTAAGTGAGTTCTGTCTTACATTTTAAGTAAGCAGCGAACTCACTTGTTTTTACCCTGGAGTTCGACTTACCTTGGGCAACCATTTTTCCCTGGTTCACTTTTGATATTCTAATTTATTTAAAGTTAAATAAAGAAATAAATTAGTAGTGTGATAACTTAACTTGTGGGGAACATGTGTATACTGACTGTGTAGTGATAAACAAATCGTTTGTGTGTGCGGTTAGTGAGCTGAGCAGGAATAGAGGGTGCATACAATATTCTGGCAATTTCAAACGGCTTTGTTGATTCATCTCATTTTCTTCATTTTTCATGACATGCGATATTGTTAGAGGATTTGTGACTTCCCCATATCAGATCTAGGTCTAGTACCCCTAGACCTGCAGTTGCACGATAATAAAACGCACTAACTATAACGCCATGGAGTTAAACAACTTAAATTTAACCTCCATTATTATTACAATAAAATAATTTAACAATCCTATAAAACCTCGTTTATATACATATCTATGTTTCAATTAAAAAAATCCAATAGTTCACGCCTAGATGCGTGCCACAATGTCATT
Organism: Epistrophe eligans; assembly: GCA_951394125.1. NCBI lineage: Eukaryota > Metazoa > Arthropoda > Insecta > Diptera > Syrphidae > Epistrophe > Epistrophe eligans. The sequence continues at coordinate 6,994,969 of OX596031.1, read as the reverse complement.
TCCATTTTAATTTCAAAAACCCCACGAATTATATAGAAATCCATAGAATCCATAAAATACCAAATATACTGCATATATTATTAAACCATCTAATGGTGGTAGCTATTAGATTAGCTATTAAAAACAGAAAGTCGTTTATCCGAATCACATGTCAAAAGTGTCATATCCAATCGTTAAATGTCATATATTATTTTAGAATTTTACACCCAACAAAAAACGTTATACCTACATATTGCCAGAATGCTACGCGTTGTTTACGTTAATATATGTACATACATACATACATTCATATATGTAAACAAAATAATGGAAAATATCGTCAACCACTATCGTCCATCACTATATTTATTTATTTATGTATGTATGTATGCACAATCCTGTGGTAGATATGATGACGTCAGTAAAAATTATGCAGGTTTGAATTTTCAAAACTATACATACAATAATAATTGAAATTCTATAGTATGTACATACATACGTATACACTCCACTTTTATTTTACCAATCACTCTTATTATGACAAAAACCCATGATATGCAAAATTTATAGAAGTTGGTATTGTGTTGATGTACAATTGGTGAATTTTGTAAATATGTACATATGTGTTTACATTCAAAAGTATCTGATGGGCTATTTGTTTTTTAAATCTAAATTGGAAAGGAGAATACATATATGTACATATGTAGTATACGATTCAGCAACATTTTGTCAACATTAAACTTTATTGAAAATATTGTAGGTATGTGTTAGCTTTTTAGTCTCCAAACACAGTGTAGTTTTAGGTTCAAATTATCATAACTTCTTATATTCATAGTAAGTGTTTGTCATATTTGAAATTAATATGAATTATACTTTTTCATGCTTAATTATTTTATACGTAGATAAATCAGTGACTACTAATGCGAAATAAAATTTACAACTTATGATCATATGAAGTTGGTATTGTGGTTCCAGGCTATATTGTGGTTAGACAATTAAGTCGTTGATTCATTTAATCAATATCTAATTTTGGTAACGAAAAAGTGTAAAAGTACTAAAAAAATTGATTTTGAATTTTTGTAAGCTATTTACTTGGTTATTCGAAAATCAACATTAAAAAAAAAAAATGTATTTTATTTTGTTTTTCGGCAGTAGTCGAAACCAAGTAAACCGAGTATTAATTGTTATACTGTAACCAACGAGCAAGTATACAGAGTCATCAACGAACACATCCATTTTGAAATCACTGGCCGCGTTCGAGTGAACGAACGAACGCCCAAAACAGGATTGGATAGGTTTGCTTTCAAAATTCAAAACAGCTGAGAAGACAAACAAAAATAAATTACGGGGCCAACAAGAAATAAGTGATTTTGTAATTTTAAAAAAGTATTTTGTATTTTATATATATTTTATATTTTATTTTTTTTCGGTAAAAATTAAAATCTATGTCGGCTGTTTTTTTTTTTACAAAAATCCGAAAAATTTTAGGATACCTTTCAGATTTGTTTTGGCAAACAGCTGGTTTTATCATCAGCTGTGTTTTCCTAGGATTACAAAAACACCAACCATAATCCGGATCGCTTTTAAATTTTACTCGAACGCGATCACTCTTACAATCGCCAGCGACGGTTCACAATGAAAAGCAGTCAAAGTCCTCTTTCAGACGAGGAGATTTTTCGATTTTTTCTTAAAATTAATATATAAATAGTTTGGAGTGGCCCTGCTTTTTCTTTTAATCTATTCTAAAATGTACTGCACTTTTCGCATAAGGAAATAAAATCGTTGTTATTGTTTTCTTTAAAAAAGTCTTTGATGGTTGAACGCTCAATACGAAAAGTGTGAGAAGGAATGTCAATTAAATTTCTTCAAATAGTTGACCAGGCTATTTTGATCACTTTACTGGTTTGTGTCATTTACTCCTAAAAACAAAAGTTTCAGAAGACAAATTTTCCTGGTATAAAAGGAGCCAAAGTGAAAATCTAATATGTACGTATTTTTTATTCCTTTTCTTTAAATTTTTTTTTGCTGATTGTGCTTAAATTCTATTTATTCGTAAAATCTTTTTCTGTCTTTATTAACCATTTCGTGCTTTATTTTCCTTTCACGAAATTGAAATGGAGAAGAAAAGAGCACTGCACTGTGAATCACTGCGGATCCAGTATTGCGGATTCCATAATCGATATGAATATTTTGTATTCTGATATTTGATTATTTTTTACTAAGAAAAAAAAATTATAATTGGCTGTATTTTTTTGTTGGCTGTATTATGCAGAGTCAAAAAGTGAGATTTAACTAGATTTAGAATTTTAACTGGCAACACTGCTCGCAGGCTATTAAGCTAATACTACTACATAGTTTATGACTTTCTTGTGTACTCATATATTATAAGCACTACTAGTTTTTTTCATTTGTATAAATATAAAATAAGAAACCAAAAATTTTTAAAATATATAAAGTTACCTACTTTAGCATTAAATTAAATCACGAAAGATTTTGTAATTAATTGGGATTTTAAAGAAGAATTCTACACATCACTCAATAGTACACTAAGGGTAATTCCGGCTTAAAAAAAAAAACGATTCAAATTTATTATCTAGCAAAATCTCAGTAAAAATTTTAAAATTGTCCAAGCAATATAGCCCCGAATTTATTTTTTTAAGTTTACTTTTTTAAAAGATTATAGTAGATGTAAATATTTATTTTAAACTTACAGAAACTGTTATTTTTTATTTTTGAGGTGTACAAAAACTGCTAACTTTCTGTCAAGTATCTAACAGACAAACTGTCTACTTCGACCTTTTTATCAAATAATATTTTATGATAAAAAAATTTTGCTAGACATTTTTCAGTTTAATCAAAAAAAAAAAAACAATAATTTTTTTCTAAAGGGTGTTTTTTTAGAGGTATACACATTTGAAACTAACTAAAAAATATACAAATATTTTTATTTTACTTATTGGAAATACATATATACCGTATATCGACAATTTTAATTTGAAAGCATTGTTTAAGATTAAGCCTATATATACTAAATCCGGAACACAAATCATCTGCCAACTGTCAAATTTACTATCACGAGAGTGTTGCCAATCTTAAAAATAAAACAAACCTCTTAAAAAAAAAAACAAATAAATCCTCTCCTAAAAAAACAGCCTTTTATAAGTCACACATAAAACTGATACCTCTCATTAGTCATTAGATAGCTCTCGGTCATAAAATCTGATTCAGCTACATTTGTTATCATGACAGCCGACAGCTGATGACAAGTTCAGTTTAACCTGAAATAATATTACTAGTAATAAAAACACGCCTTTTACTATGCAGAAGCACTTTATTATACTCGTGACATCATTCTTTGTAAAAAAAAAAAATACATAAGCCTTTTCGGATGTAAACATCAAAGCACTCAAAGTCTATTTTTATTGACTGTGCAAAATCAAGAACGTAGATTAATGAGCTTCTATAGTAAATAAAATGTCTATATAGTATATATTTGTATTAAGGGTATATAGTGATTTTATCAGATACATATATATTCTCGTATGTAGGATGAATGTTTTTGTTTATAAATCGATATTGCGATGAAGTCTCGATATAAAATGAACTAGGTATAGGAAAAAAGTGCTGCATGTTGCTGTTTTATTAGGTTTCTTGGGATTTTAAAAAATCTACTCAAAAAAACTATGAATATAATAAAACCTAAAAACAAAACATACTTTACATGGAATCGAGTGTGATTTAAAGATGATGTTCATCATCAAAAGGCCAATTTCTTAGAAATTGTAATGATAAATTATTTTATTTGTTTTTCTGATTCAAACAACAAAGAGAAAAAAAAAGTATTCACTTGATGAAAGATAGGTCACACTGCCTCTTCTTCATGAAGTTTGTATATGCGGTCATTTTTCATAGAATCAATCCTCCCTCTTTATATAAAGTGGCTTGACAGCTTTCCTAAACAAATTAACGCCTCCCACACATTTCATGTTTCCTACAACAACCCATCAAACTTTTAAATGACAGATTACTTAATGGTCTCTCAAAAAATGGTCCCCCTTACCATAAATTTTTAAATATAAGAAAAAAACTTTATATTTACCTCAACTTAAACAAAAATATATATATACATTTCATCATTTTTGTTTTCTTATTTTTTTTTTTTTAATTTCTTAATAATTCTCACCTCAGTTTTTCCATTTTGTCATCAGAGAAGAGCTGTGTGTTTCTATATTTTTTACATTTTAACAAAAGAAGCAAAAAATAACACAAATGACAAGAGTCTAGCAAGGGTGGTCAACAATTAATTTTAATTTATAATTTATGTCGCTTTGTTGTCCTTTCAAGCAAGCGAGCAAGTGAAACAAAGCAAAAAAAAAAATAATAAATAAATTGGTGTAACCACTCAAAGAGAAAACAGACCGTTTTGAATACAAATGCAACCAAAAGGTTGATGCTAAAGGACAACTGCAGCTGAAGCATATAAAATGAAAGAACACTCGATTATTCAGTGTAAATTGCATGAAGCAAAATGCGTGATATTTCAACACCACTTGAAAGAAAAAAATATTATTTTGCTCAACTATACTTCGTAGTTTCTGGAAGTAGGTACCTAAAGTTTGTATACATTTTGTAATTAAGATGCAAGTACGTACGTATATAATTTAAAATGTAGTGGTGAAAAAAATGCCAGTTTTAAGTTTTCACCAAATTTGGCATGCGTATTTCTATTGGGCCATAATTTTGTTCACTTAGCGTAGATTTTTGTAAGAGTAATTTAAATTAATTATTAAATAATTTTTTTTTAAGGAATAATGGTGAATTTATACCACTACATTCATCATAGCACAATTTAAGCCATGCGTCGTCATTCTTAAGAAAGTATGAGCAACTTAGACGTGCATTTAACTCTCAACTTTCTTCAAAAATTTAATACAAATGAAATGTTTCTTTTTTTTATTCAATATATATAAAACTAAGAAATGTATTTTAAACTCTTGAAGATAAAATACTGAAATAAAGTATAAACATCGTATATCATACAATCATAGTTCAGAAAAAATGATGTACAACATTTGTATACAAAAGGATTATGCTTCGTATGATTCATATAACCAGGACTGTCAACAAATTTTGTTTTATTCTGATCTAAATACAATATTCCTTTTTGTTTTGTCATCATTGAATTTGAATAAAAAAAAAATTGATGGACTCAATCTACACAACAAGGACTCTCATTGAAATGGAAAAGGATTGAATGTTTTGGAGAAAATATTATTAATGGATGTTGATGGAGCGTTAAGGAAATATCTTATTTATTTTGTTTATGACGTATGACAAAATGGATTCGAGAATATTAATGGTATAAGTATTGTTGAAATTCACTATAAAAAGAGAATACATTTTTGTATTATTTCCGTAAAATATATGTATTGTGGTTTTTGTTAGTTTTATTTTACGAATGAAATGAAAAAGCAAACTACATAACTTCAATTCATAAAGTATACTTGAATAACTCAAAAAACGTCAAAATTATTTATTCCGTTATGCGAAAACTGAAAGGTAGTATTATTATATAATTTTTAACTTCCCATTGGAAGTTATTGTAATTGGTCCGATTTGTCAAATCGAAAGTTTTCAAATATATCCACCTTTCGAGGTCCCAAGAATCCCAATCCATCGTTTTTAGAGAGCTGTCTGTATGTACATATGTGTGTAGTTACGTTTGTGATACATTCTTTAGTTCACCGTTTCTCGAGAACGAATAGAGATATCGACTTCAAGTAAATTTTACTTTACATATAACACCATGACAAAGTGCAGAAAGGGTTTTAAAAAAATCCAACTAGAGGTTTTCTTACTTCAGAAGTTTTTAAAAAAAGTTGTCATTCGTCTCGAATATCTCGAGAAAAAGAAATGTCATCGTCGACTGTTTACACATAATAACGTAAAGAAGAATTAAAAAGAATTTAAATAAAAATCAGCGGATACTTTTCATGATAAAATTAGTTTAAAAAACGTTTTCGGTCCCAATATTTTCAGAACAAACAATGATATTGTCTTCAGGTTAATTTTATTCTATACACAATCCCATATTTGATTACTGATATGATTTAAAAAAAATAAATAAATTTTTCAAAGCAAAAAAAAAAAGCTACAAGAATATACTAAAAAAAGTTGAAAAACGTTTTTGGACTCGAATATCTTAAGAACAAACTGTGATTTCGAAGCCAAGCTAATTTTATTCTACACACAATGACATAGACAATGACTGACAAAGTTTGTAGAAACATTGAATTAACATTTTTTTTTAAGCAACAAAATTGCAAGAACGCTAAAAACAGTTCAAAAATGTTTTCGAAAACAAACAATGATATTGACTCCGGAATATATTTATTTTACTCACAATACTTTAACTAAGAATTGATGGGGTTTGTAAAAAAATCCAATTGATAGTTTTTCTTTAAAGCAGTAATGTTTTCCAAAAATACTTCTAAAATTTCTAAGAATTGTATCAAAATTTATTAATATGAGCAGAAAAATTGTAAAGCTTTTAGTATATGAGAAATGAGTCTTTGGTTATAGACTAATTTTATTCTTCAAAAAGAAACAAAATTGTTAAAAGAAATTAATTAAAAAAGTATTTAAAATGCAAAAGATTGGATATACAAAAGAAAAAGATTTGTAAAAATCAATCACCCAGTCCTTTAGGCGTTAACAAAAATGTTTGATCATAAATTGTACCTTTAATCACTTTTCAAATTAATTTCATCAGTCAATTTCTCATTTTCTTTTACATATAGTCAACACATAACCACACATCTCTTTATTCAAAATTTATACGATGATTGTAAATAAATGTGTTTATTTTACCTTTCCATCTTTTAAATTTAAGTGAATCCATTGAAGTCTAAATCCATTCGATAAATAATGTACATATTATGTCCCTTAAATTTTGTTGGCACAACTTCAATCAATCAACCCGCACATTTCTAAATATAAGCATGTAGCGTACAGTGAAGGTACATATGTTTGTAAATTTATTTTAAAATTTAGAAACCGATAAAGTAATTCCGTAAAAAGACTGAAAAACCGATAGATGAATTAATCGTGATAATTCTTTTTTTTTCGTTGTTTCATTATATTTTGTATTTGTTATTTTTAATAAATTCTTTTTTTTACGGGGAAAATCAATTTATCATCGCACCTAACTAATTTAGGTTCCCTTTGAAATATAAATAGAAAATATAATTTGAATTTAGAGATTTATTTTTTTTTCTTTTTAATTTAAATTTTTGTTTTCATGTGGTTAATAAATTTTTCGATTAAACAAAAATAAATGCACAAAGTGGAAGTATGTATGTACATATATTTAACGTACAGCAACAGTTAGCACATCAAACGTTTTTTCAAAAGAAAAAAATAAATACCTATCATTGAAACTATAGACACAACACTGAATTACCATACTAAATAGCCCGGAACTTTTTTCTTAAGTTCAGTGATATTTTATTTTGTTTATATATTTTTTTAAAGTTTGTTTTCTTTTTATAAATTTCATCAACAAAAAAAAAAGAAGATAGACAGCGTGAGAGATAATGCCCTCTTTTAAAAAGGAAATTTAGAGACTAGGAATTTCCGGAACAACATCAACCGGCTAGCAGCCAGACAAAGCAAGTGTTAAATAATTGTAGTTGCTGACAAAAATAAAGATAAAAAAATAATAAATGATTTTTTGTTAGCACTTGGTTAGCGAGCATTAACCTTTACCAAGAAAATATATAGACAAAGAAAAACTAGATCTGAATGAAAATTAAAGCTAAATAAAATACACGAATGAGTCAAATGAATATGGAATATCAAAATTGACTTTTAGCTTGAAAAATAAATATATTATTCTGTATTTTGATAATGCTTGAGTTGCTAATACTTACAAATTATTTTAAATTTTCAGAAAGCAATCACAGTTTATGGCAAATAATTTTGATTAAAAGCAAAACGATATACTATGTACAAGTACATAATGTAGGTAGTTATTGAATTTGATTTTTGTATACGAACAACTTTCATATTGAAAGTTAACAATTTTCAATTTTTAGTCAAATGTAAAGGTACACTATAAAACACTTTACAAGATACCTTTTTGGAAATAGCAAAAATCAATTTATATAAAATTTCGGTTCAAGTGCAAACATAATATCGGGTTTTTCAATAAGAGCGCTACAAAAGTTTTTTTAAATAAAACAAAAACGGTTTTGGATATTAATGAAATTCTTTATTCCTGTGAAAGTACGTTCGATGCCATAATGTATGGATTTCAATTTCTTTTGCATGGCCATCACGGGCACGCTTGCAGAAGTCCAGACGCTGAACCCAAATTTCGACGGTTTTCAAGCATAAATCGGCCGATACTGCTGCAATTTCACGTTCGATATTCGTACGAAGTTCATCAATCGTCGCTGGCTTATTGGCATAGACCATAGACTTGACGTAGCCCCACAGGAAATAGTCTAACGGCGTCAAATCGCACGACCGAGGCGGCCAAGCGACTGGACCATTTCGTGAGATAACACGTTCTCCAAACTTGGTTTCCAATAAATTGATTGTGAATTCTCTGTGTAGCTTGTGGCGCCGTCCTGTTGGAACCACATGTCCTCCAAGTCCATATCATCCAATTGGGGCAAAAAATATTCGGTTATCATTGAACGGTAGCGATCCCCATTCACAGTAACGTGCCGGTCTTGATCATCACGGAAGAAGTACGGCCCAATGACGTCGCCGGCCCATAATTCACACCAAACCGTAATTTTTTCGAGATGCAATGATGACCCATGAAGTACGTGTGGATTGCTGCCTGACCAATACCGCATATTTTGTTTATTGACGAAGCCATTCAGCCAGAAATGAGCCTCATCGCTGAAGATGATTTTTCGATAAAAATCCGCTCTTAACGTTGAGGCCACTGACTCCGAATTTCGGTAATAAATTTTAATAATTTCGACTCGTTGTTGGCTCGTATATCTTTCCAAACCTTACTAAAGAGAAATGTCAAAAGAGCGGCAAGAAATATGGCGTCGTTTGCTGTCCCTGTTGCTCTACTTTTGTAGCGTCCCTGTTGAAAAACCCTTTACTTATGTATCATCAAAATGTAACATTTAAATGAAAAGGATTAAATTATTAGGAAATGATTTGAAATTTGATAGAAAAGTTATTGCAATTTCTATAAGGGACCATCACAAAGAGGGTTTTATTTTATTTTCCTGTTCTCAAATATCTCCTTTTAATTTAATATCTAAAGTATAAATATGCTCGTTGAATTAAGGATTTAACTAAAGAAGAACAAAATTTCTATTTTCTCAAAGAAACCTTTTTATTAAAGTTTTGCTTTTAAATTTCAATTTTGATACGAAATTGAATATAATCTTAATATAGCAATTTAATTTTAAATTCAATGTTGTACATACATATATATTCTTTCAATTCAGGTTCATTTCAAATATTAATTAAAGGGAAGTATTGATATTCAAGGAAATTTATAGAAGAAGCAAATGAGGTAAGACTCAACATTCATTTAAAGGTATTTTATAGAGAAATTTAATCTTAATTCGTGGATGAAAATGTAGTTAAAAAAATGACATCACTTATGATATATCCACTATAAAGGAAAATATCGATTAATCAGCTAAAAAGTAAACATATATCTAAATACAAATAAAAAAATATTGTTTCGCATTAAATATACTTTAGACTAAAATCAAACACGTAAAAATGATGTACATATGTACAAAAATAAATCAAATTTGTCATTTTAATACCAAACGGCCCCAGGTATATTTTTATTATAAAGCAATGAAATATTTGCTCTCATTGCTTCGTTGTAAATATGTATATTTCAATTGAAAGCTCTACTCAAAGACATATTCATATTATGTATTTTTCTTTGTATATGGAATGCCGGAGGGGTATAAGGAATATTAAAAAAATTATATTTAAGAGATAGAATTTCTAATATTCAAGTTGTTGTTTTTGTATCTTTTTTCTTTAAGCAATCTGTAAATAAATCAAATAAATATGTACTCACAAAAATCTTTACGAAACACAGTCTACCCGTACGTTCAACCCTCCAAAAAATATAATAAATAAATATTCGATTTCTAATAGGGATGTGTATTTCTTTTTTTTTTCTTAAGAAGAATAAGAGAAATAGATATTATAGGAACGTCATTATATATGACACAGTTTTACTCAAGATTGTGTATACTAAAAAAATCACTGGTAGGTCATTGATGACTTAATGAATATTAATTAGTTAAGTTAATTAATTATAATAAATCAAATTTGAATATTTTGTTTATATATCTAGTTTCATGAGTGGTGATGAATATTTAATATAAATTTATACAATACAAGACTTTGAATGGAAATAAAATAAATTCTCATTAATATTTTGGACTGAATTATAATTGATATAATGTACTTTAATGTTATATATGTTTATTTGTTAACGATATTTATGTTTTCCTAATTCATTTTTTCTATTAATTTATTTTTATTTTTTTTGATGGTTGGTTTTTGTAAAATAAGAGATATTTTGTTTGTATTTTGAAAGGGATTAATCCCAAACCCAACTTGATAATGCCCCTTTTGATAGGGTAATTTTTCGCCGAATTATTCTTTAAGTAATTGTTTCCTCTGACATAGCTGAATTCCACAATTATTTTGAGATTGCTGCAATCAATATCGAAGTGTTGACCTAGCACTTTTAATGGCCCCCAAAAGTGATGATGTTGGTCATTCAGTTTTTTTATCCTTAATTTTTAGTTTGTATAAATAAAACCGGTTAATATCATGAAATGCTATTGGTTTTGTCTAGTTGAAGCTTGTTTAAAAAAGAGAATGTCCCCTAGAATGAGGTTCGAACCCGAACTCTCTTACTTTGTTATCCTAGACTTTTAATAAAGAAATTGAAATAGTTTTTTATCGGAAAAATGAAATAGAACTCATAAATCAAATAATAAGGTATTATTGTATTGGATAAAGGATATAGTATTTATTGTGTGCTCAAATCAAATAGATTTGAACAAAGAAACCATATAATTGCAGTTTGAGTATTTTTATTTATTTTATAATACCTAGAATCACTTAGAACTGTGAAAAGCATGACAAGGATGTTCAGGAATTTAACATTATCAAAAGTAAAAGAGTGTAAATCAGGGTTCGGAATTTTCTTTTTTTGATTTTTGTAAATTGTCCTCGCTTTTTCAATTTTGATACAGCTCAAATGGTACTTCATAGTTTAAGGAAATAAGGCAGGTTCTCCAATTAACTGAAAAAAGAACAAACCATATCTGTAACTGCCTGAACACAATGCAGACGGATAGCTGTCAAAATATTCAATACACACAAACTCAATGTTACAAACATAACCCAACACAGCTGCAAATGGAGCTGTAGTCAGTGCTGCAAGAGTTCACCAAATTTTAACTTTTCATGTGCAGCACTATACAGCAGTTGCAGTTGCAGTTGCAGTTGCAGTTGCAGTTGCAGTTGCAGTTGCAGTTGCAGTTGCAGTTGCAGTTGCAGTTGCAGTTGCAGTTGCAGTTGCAGTTGCAGTTGCAGTTGCAGTTGCAGTTGCAGTTGCAGTTGCAGTTGCAGTTGCAGTTGCAGTTGCAGTTGCAGTTGCAGTTGCAGTTGCAGTTGCAGTTGCAGTTGCAGTTGCAGTTGCAGTTGCAGTTGCAGTTGCAGTTGCAGTTGCAGTTGCAGTTGCAGTTGCAGTTGCAGTTGCAGTTGCAGTTGCAGTTGCAGTTGCAGTTGCAGTTGCAGTTGCAGTTGCAGTTGCAGTTGCAGTTGCAGTTGCAGTTGCAGTTGCAGTTGCAGTTGCAGTTGCAGTTGCAGTTGCAGTTGCAGTTGCAGTTGCAGTTGCAGTTGCAGTTGCAGTTGCAGTTGCAGTTGCAGTTGCAGTTGCAGTTGCAGTTGCAGTTGCAGTTGCAGTTGCAGTTGCAGTTGCAGTTGCAGTTGCAGTTGCAGTTGCAGTTGCAGTTGCAGTTGCAGTTGCAGTTGCAGTTGCAGTTGCAGTTGCAGTTGCAGTTGCAGTTGCAGTTGCAGTTGCAGTTGCAGTTGCAGCATTCTATTGTGTTCAGGTAGTAAGACTCTAATAGAGTAAACTATTCCTAGTAGCAGCAAGTAAGCAACGGTATTAAAAACCTCGAAATATGTACATAATATAAATATTATTTGAAAACTTTCAGTACATTTTTACTCCCAATATATAACTCCATAACTCTGAACCCTGGGTTGAATTTTTCCAAAGAAAATAATAAAACAACGATTTCATTCTTATATGTTATTCCAATTGTTGTATCCTGTGTGCATTCTCTTCATATTTTTTTAATCTTTTTTATTTTAATTTGAAAACAAGTGAAGTATACAATAAACTCTTGCTTGTTGATGTGGATTCTATATAGTTCCTAGAAAATAATATCAACATTTCAAAATTGGAAATATGTATGTATATTTTTAAACCCCATGCTAAGCCATAAAACAGGTGTTATGAAATAAACTTTCTTCTCAAATAGAGTGATAATAATCAAGATTAAAGATTTATTTATCTTCAACAATCAATTCGAACAATACCATCAGTTCTGTGTCTTTTATTTTGTTTGTTCTTTTAATCTTTATATTTTTGGTTCATTCTACATATGTACATACATATGTATTCATTGAAATATTTATTTTGTTAGTTTGATTGCGATTTTTGATTTTCTCAGAGTTTCTCCATCAGGTCATATTTTTGAGATATGCATATCCATATAGATATCTTATCGCTATTTTTGAGGTTATGTTACAGCACGACAAAGGGTTCCTTAAAAAGGAAAGAATATATTGAAAAAAATTGAAAAGGGTTTTGAGTAGAAAATAAGCAGGTTCTTATAAAAATCATCACAAATGTAAAGAAGTTCACAATGTTTCGAACGTTGAGGAAAAAAAACTGGTGAACAGTGGGACTTTGGGTGAATTTTGACGATAAAAATAATCAATAAAATTTGGTTCACTTAATTATTTGAGGATGTTGAATTCAGTGATATTTTCTATTTTGTTTTTTATTCGAAATTTAATTTAGTTAAAAATATGGCACCAAAATTCAAAATAAAAAAAAAGCATTTACTTTCATGTAAAGTGGTTCCAATGCATATATTGTGTACCAAATTAAGAAATTCAAGTCCAAATTGTTGTTTAATGTTTCCAAGAGGTTAGAACTAATGTTTGTGCTATTAGCTTTGAAGTTTCGTTTATTGATCAGCATCAAAAATTTTTGGCTGAATGTTTGTTGAAATTGCTAATTTTATTTATTGTCCCACATAAAATCTGAATAAACACTTGTTTTACAATATTAAATTGTCAGAATTTTTGCGTCAGATTTAAATATAATAACCAGAAAATTTAAAAAATTATTAATTGTTCTTGACCTAAAAATTGGTTGGAATATTTTAAATGCCAAAATTGTCAAATTCTTAATTAAAAAAAAAAAATTGCAATGGAAAGCTGATAAAGTGACTAAAGTCTTTTTGTCAACATTTTTTTTTTTCGGGAAACTAAAACCACATTAAATAAATTTGCTAATTATGTACATAAATCTTTAAATTTATTTTAAGTTTAATTCAAAATAATAAAATCTAAATTTTCATTGTATTTTTTGAGAAATCAATATTTTCCTTGACAAATATTAGAAATAAAATAAAAATGTAAAGCTTTAATAAAATAATTTCAGCCTTGAGCCTTAAAGAACTCCACTCAAAAGTTATTGACCTTGACCATCCTTTAAACTGTGAACCGTTATAGCATTTTTTCTTAGAAGAACAAATAAGTTGGTTTTATATTTCTTCTTCATAGAAAATTAAAGAATTACGCTTATTCTCTCATAAAATTGTTCAATTTTACTTTCTTGTTTACAAACTTAATAATAATTTTCTCTGTACATCCTCAGATTCTGAATTCAATTTTATATAAAAATTACTTCTAAGCTTATTATTTACCCAAAGCCTGTGCCTGCTAATTTTTGTAATGAGTTTTTTTTATGTTTTGAGCTGAAATCGTTTGCCCCCCTATAAACTTACCCAAACAACCATCGAAGTATTAAAAATGGAATTTTCCGGTTCAGTGGGAATTGCGTTTTTTTTTTTTTTTTTGTTAACAGTTATTATTATTCTAGAGGCTGATTTTATTTTTATAGGAAACGAAACAAAACAAAAAAAAATAAAAATAAAAAACAAAACTGTCCAAAGGACATAATCGTAACAACAAAATTTTTCTTTTACAAATTAAATTCCAACCTTCGTCGTGAGCCCCTGCCCATAACCTCCAACGACAATTATTTTTATGACGATGATGATGGTACGACTTTTTAAAATGTTTTTTATTTTCTGTTATTTCGGCCTTATGGGACCATGGTTATTCTTTCCATCATTGCGTCCTTAAGATTAACAAAAAAAAAATAAAGAAATACTTTTTAAAAGAATTCAAAAATTTTCCATTGTACGAAAAATGAAATACAAAATAAAAAAACAAAAAAAAAATCATAAAATAAATGATTTGACATCCATATTGTGCTTTGCACTTTAAATGAACGATGGTTTGCTACATATAACAGACAAATGTTTGGCTCTGGTTGACAATTTGTCTTCGGGTTTCAACTGAGCGAAAATAATTTCCAAGGGAGGTCGTTTTTATAGTTTATGATCATTGTACGCGAATGGACATTGGACTATTCTTCTTTAGTCAGAATAACAATTGCGAGGATTTTATTTTGAATTATTTAATACCAAACTTCGGAGAGAGAAGAAAAGCTTATAAACAAAAATGATAATTTTGAAAGGACGAAAAATATTAGAGTTTCTCTTTCATTTAGCCATTTAGGTAATTGCGGGGATGTTCAAGATAAGTTAACTTATATTCAAGAGAAAAATCGCTTGGCATTGTGTAAAGTAAATTATTAATCTTAGAAATAAGAGACTTGGGTATTGTTAGCATAAAACTGCTATAAACTTTTGCAAGTAAATACTTTAATTTGTAAAATATCCTTTAGAATTCTGTTCAAATTTCGTAGTCGGTCTCTGTTCCTTTCAGTTCTATATAGAGGCCTAGGGAATTCATTATTTATATTTTGAATATTAATTAACGGTACGGTGGCACGGCGGCGGCGGTGGCGGCAGAGTGAAATCTGGAATTTTATTGAAAAAAGATTGCGAGATTAAGAGAGAATGTTTTTTTTGTTTTTTTTGTCTAAGAACGTTTTGTTATGAAAATAAAACAAAATATTTCAAAAGCCTTTATTATGCAAGTAGATTAAGGATGAGTGGGAGTTATTAATCAGTTTGGATATAATGAAGACTTTGCAGAGTGAAATCGAAAATCAGCCATCACAGTGGAAATAATTCCCTGGTGCATTGTGTTTCGAAACACAATCAGAAGCGAAAATGCTTGGATATATTAATTGCAATTTTTGCGTCTGTTATAAATATAATAAAGGGTGAGTTGTGGTTTCATAAAAGATTAATGTTCGCGATAGATATTTCAAAAGGTTAGAAAACTTTTGCGCCATATATTAAACTTAAACTTAATTTTCTCGAGAACGACTTGAAAGATTTTGATTAATCTTCATACCTATAGATTGCCCAAAGTGATTGTAAGAAAATTGTGTTTTAGATACTTGCCATTGGCATTTAAAATTGACAAATTTAATCTTAATTTTGAATAGTACCAAAAATAATACCAACAATATTGCATTTAAAAAACATTGAAAATATTTTTCTTCAAACAAAACAAAAATCAAATAAATCAATTTTTTAGTATTTTTGACTTTTTTTAAGGTTTTAATTAAAGAAACAATACTACACTATACCTATAGTTGTTAACAACAAGAGCAAGTCAGTGCGATCCAGTTGTACATTTAATTTTTTTTAAACTTCATTTGATATTTTCTCATATTAAAGCTTCTTTCCAATAAAAAAATAAAAACAATTCATGAAGATAAATTTTATGTACATACATTTATATGTACATATGTATGTATGAAACCAACATTTATCATCCCTCTCATTTTTTAATTATTGCCATTTTTTGTCGATTTTACCTGTGTGCTCTGTGTTGTGCGTAAAATCCATTATATAATTGTTCTTGTTCTATATTTGCACTCTCGTTTTTTTTCCCCAAGTGAAAAATGCATTTTCAGTCACAACAAATTCAAAAGAGATGATAAAACGACTGGGGAATTTATACAATTATTACTTATACAGCTTGCATTGCTACTTTCTGTGAAGGAAATCGTGCGTTTATAATTCAGTGAGTGAAAATCATTTTAACACACTCTTTAAGGTTTTATTTTTTTATTGTAAAAAAAAAATATTGGATGGTTAAAATTTAAGTTCAGTGGAAAATAAATAGGTTTTCGTTTCTTTTGAAAAGCAAAAGGTTGGAGGAATTATATTCAAGAAATTAAAGCTCCTGGAAGTAAAATTTTACGTACAAAAAAACGACATTTTGGAGGTACTAGCCTACCCATACGAGAATGATCGTAATTTCATTAAAATAAAAAATGCACAAATTATTTAAAAATTTACGGACCTAATAAATTGAACCGACCTAATGTCGCATGCCAAAATATTACAAATTGGAATTGGAATAACTTATTTAACAAACAAATGCCGTTTTTGAACAAATTATTAACATTTTTAAAATAAAATTATAATTCGTCAAATCAGCAGGTAATTCCGCTTTGCTTGACACCTCATTTGTCAAATTAGTGGTAGAAATAATATGATGATTATTTCATTTTTGGGCACAGTACACAACAAATCTAAGGTAATAAATTACGCAGGTTGTCAAAGGTGGTAACGTCAGAAATTAAAAATGGCTGCTTGAGTGCCCACAAGAAATACTCACAATTAGACCAGAAAAAGGGAACTATGCGTAGAACTGAACAAAAATGAAAACGCTAATGATATTATTTTCATTATGTGTACTGTGATTTTTGGGAATTGAGTTATTTCATTCTTGAATTGAAACTTATTTATCGAAGGAACGCTCTTCAAAAAATGGGAAATTGTTTTGTTTACATTTTTATGTGAAGTAGCGTTCGGAAAACAGAACAGATGTGTTCAGAAAGAAATGATTGGCTTACACTTTAAATGTGTGATGGTTATTCTGCGCAAAATGTATTATGTTTACACTGCGTGGCTGAATTCATTTGTTTTCAATGTTTGGTTTATTATTATTTAAATTACTTTAAACAAAGGTCAGTGTTAGATGACAACATGTTTGTTAAAAAGTTTCAATTCTCAAGTTCATCGATGTCTGTCTATCTATCTGTTTTTTTCTTGGGTACAAATTGTAATCGGTTTTAAACTTACTTAGGGATGAAGTAGAGACTTACAGCCCGATTCTCCCCATTGTAAGGAGTCACTATCTCTTGAAAGGAGAAAAGTCACGACGAAACTCACCACAGTAAAGATGAATTTAGCAGTGCCATTATTGGAACAGCAGGTAATTAAAATACAAAATATTTTGTTGCAATTTTACCAATATGATTGTTTTGTTAAAAAATCTGCCATTGTGAAATTCTTATTTTTCATTTTCGGATGAAGTAAGTTATTCATTTATTCAATAAGATGTTTGGGAGAATTTGGGAGAATTGAGCTGTCAAATTTGGAATTTAGCTCTATACTTCTTTTTTTATAAATCAATAGAATTTATAATTACAATATTGATTTTTTTCTAATTCATTAAAATTAAATTCAATCAGAAGTATTTGAAAAATAGTTTTACTATTTAAAAATATGTTTTTTTGTTTTTAATATTAAAATTCTTTCTATCATGATGTAATATGACTTAATATATTCTATGACATTTAATTGAAAACTTAAGTCTCAGCTTAGTTGAACTATTCAAATTTATAAATTCATATAACTCATAATAAAATAGCTCAGCTATGTAGCTGCAAAAATTCATTTTCAATTTTTTTTGTAATTATTTATTAAAATCTCCTCCATCCTGTTACTCAAAAAATTTGAATAGTTTACTCAGTCATATTTACATACCTCGTTTGGGATATACATAGGTACTATCGTTAAAATGTGTTTTGTAGCGAAAAAATGTTAAATACTTAAAAAATACTTTGAAATTTCAAGGATTGAATGCAGTTGAATATTTAACTACACGATATAATTTTATACGACTTCAGGACCCTTGAGTTGCAAACAATAACAAACAAAATTCAAGAAGCGCATAAAATGTTTTTTTTTTTGTATATACCTAACTATACCAACTTGTATCCATAAGTAATTTTGCATACAAAAATGTGAATATAAATATATACTAAAGTAATAAATGGTGCTCTTGCAGAGGAAACATTTATAGTGGGAGCACAACCTGGAATTAACTGAAATAATGTACCTACCTACCCATACATAACTACCGGACTAAAAACCTTATTTATTTTTTACTTTTATAAATACCAACATACATAATTGTTTTTTTTTATTGTTATTGTTTGAAGAGTTTCAAAATTAATTTTAAACTAACCCTCATTTTAAGTCGACAACTTTCAATTTTGTTGAGAAAATAAATCACAGGACTTGCTGTCATGACATCAGCAAATGTTTGATCAAAAATTCTTGATCCTTGCAGTAAAATAACCAAGAGTTGGGAGGGGACGTATACAGATAGAAAACGAACATTTAAAAAAAATATATATTTTTTTTAAATGACGATGACTGATCTAACCGATTAAATTAATACAACTTTAAACTCCTACATAATATAAAATTGTTATTCGTCGGTGGTAAAATTATTAATTACTAGTCTACCAGTGCGAGAATTTTTGCAATTACATTAAAATAAAAGAAACACACATTTTTTAAAATGAATGTCACATGCAAAGTGTAACAGTCGTATTTATTAGATTTCCTTAGAACACTCTTGGACAGTTGTCCAGCTAGCCATTGTCTAAATAGTTGGACATCTCCTTATTTATAAACGCATTTCAACAGTGGCCTACAAATGTTCTCATACACTCGCTCACATCCCTGTAATCTGTCAATTTTGTGAGCATTTGGATACGTTCAATGAACATTTCGTTCATTTAAAGATTATTTTTCAATTTTTTGTTCATTGAACGTACCCACTTTAGAATAGATTTGGGCAACCAATTTCAGTGTCTAAGTTAGACACTCGATGGAACATGTTTATAAATAAGGTTTTGGACTTGGACAGCTGTCCAAAGTTAGACATACTTTGGAATGGGTTTATAAATACGACTGTAAGTGTTTATGTTAGAGTTCATTTATTGGAATACTTTATTTAACAAAAAATGCAGTTTTTGAAGAAATTATTAAAACTTTTAAAATAATATTATAATTCGTCAAAAAAGCAGGTAATTCCGCATCGTTTGACACCTTAATTGTCAAAATCGGTGCAGTATGAGAGTCGGAAAAGGGATCCAGACTATAGAAATAATATACATATATGACTTGTCCTCCCCTGCGAGAATTCTCGTAATTACATAAAAATAAATGAACGGATCCAGACTCTAGAAATAATAAATATGATTAAAATTATTAAAGCTTGTATTTTCTAAAGGCTAACGAATCCCTCAAAAAATCTGAGAGTCGAAACGATACTTAAAAATTCTCGAAGAATTTTACGAAGCAATATGAGAGTTGGTATGGTACTTTAAAAGTTAAAAAGTTGGAAAATAGTAATAGTAGTAATGGTAACGGCCATTTATTCACTCAATTCATTTATTTATTCATTCATCTACAAGCTTAGCTTAACAGACTAATTACAATTCTAAAAATAATATGTAGAAAGAGAAGAGGAAGAAAAAAATAAAATAGCAAAAGTAAATTATATGACGGAAAGTGTTTCCCATAGCAAGAAAATTGTATGATGTAGTAAAAACTAAAAGGATCAAACTTGGCTATAGCTTCAACTAAACCATTGTGTTTAGTCAGTTAAATTTACAATATTTAATAAACAAACCAACATATGTGTAATCAAGAATATAATATATGTAGCTGGGAGTACAACGATTGTATACAAAATACATACATACATATGTAGGTATCGGAAATAATAATTAATAAATCTCATCAAACTTATTTGGTCTTTCTGACATCCTGCTGTCAATTTTTGAGTGATTTATTTCATTCTAATTACAATTTCATCATAAGGCTATGCGTGCAATAAATATTAAATGAAACAAAAATAAAGAAAAAAAAAAACATAAACATAAACCAGCAACTCATAAATATTCAAAAAACAAAAATGAATTTACGCCTAAAGAATAATGAAAGATATAGAATAGAAAATCATTTACATATATATTATAGGACTTTATAGGGTGTTTGTGGGTAAACACATACACATATGTATGTGTCGCCCATGACATGCTACAAATCAATTTGAAATATTACTTAACAACTATTCCCATACTGATTATCGTATTAGCACCACCATTACCCTCACTCAAGGGTAAACATATAAATGATGGTGCAAAAGGATATAAAGATATCTATAGTCGTATATAATATGTAGATGTAGTTAAAGGTATTTCTCATGTTTTAGGAATATACCTACTTTACTCAATTTTCATCATAAATGAATATCCTTGAAGTGCAATCAGGATAGTTTTGTAGTGAAATGTGAGAAAAGTTGATGAGGGTAAGGTGTTTTCGATTTATATTACATACATACATATATGAATAAATTGGCCTTTCTGAGGGTGTAAGATAATGTTGTTTAAATATTTTTCTCATAGACATTATCTTGTTAGAAACGTGGTAAAAGATTTAAGAATTCAAATTATCTAACTTTTTAACTGCCCTAATGAGAAACTATTGATTTTATATTTAAAACAAAATTGAGGTTTCATTTAAATTGAATAATAAAGATTAACGATGGTAAAGAAGTCCAAACTGTCCATCGTAATGAAAAGAGGAATATATAAAAAATTTACATTCCCGTTGGAATTGTGAAGGGCAATATATTCTCGAGTTTTCTTACGTAATCCAATTGTATAGGTTAAGATTAACTTTGGCGATTTAATACGATGGTAAAGTATTGTTAGTATGATCCTAGGTATAACATATAGCATTTTAATAATTTTAAACGGGGTAGCATCGTGCTACCTTTTTAACATTTTACTAATGTAGAAATCACAAATTCCTAACTTATCAATATCATACTCCAACTCCACTCCAAATGTCACTTTGACAATTAAAAATGTGAAAATGGTATGTTTGGTTAATTGTTTGCACAAACTGTCATTTTTATTTAGGCGTGTTCAGCTGAAGTTTATTAAGAAAATAGGTTAAGTATGACAAGTATGCAAGTAGGGAAATGGTGGATCCAGTGCCTTTTACTTGTCTTATTTTAATATTTTGTTGCTGCATTTTTCTGGTTTATGAAAGCCAACACACTCGTAGTACCTGCTGATCCGAAGTCACCAGGGGCGTAAAACCTGTTCAACAATACGCCACCAGGGACGTAGAATCGGATGGTCATTATGCTAACAGTTGATCAATCAACTGGCATTTTTGTCAGTGATTGGTATAAAAATATAAATTAGTAGTTAAACACACATAGCAAATAGTTTAAACCTTTTTTTAAATTAATACTTTATTTACGACTTATTCCACAATGTCTGAGTGAAGTTCTGATTAGTTATCTGGCACATATGTATATATTAGTATAGGGTCATAATTCCGCAATCCAAAAATATTATATTATGGATTTATAACCAATTTATGAAGGTCAGAAGACAAGTATGAATTTTTCTACTCAGAACATACTTAGAAATTGTGAAACAAGGCTTTATTTTACTAAATTCGTGGGGTGGGATATTATTGGCAATCAAAAAGAAAACTATAATTAAAGGGTTTTCCAATAAGATGTTTCATTTTGACTTAAAAAAAAACGAGCAGTTTTTAAGAGAAATCAATGGATGTTTATTCATTGTAAAGAGGAAGGTATGCTATTAACAATGGAAAATGATATTAGCCAAATGGCCGCCATGGTTACAGTTGCAGCACCATATTCTTTACATGAAATTTTCCATGATCAATTCGTACATTTGCGGCTGTATGTCCTTGATTACTTCACGAATTTCATCCTTATTCTTCACGTAGCCCCAAAGAAAAAAGTCTAAAAGTGTTAAATCACAAGATATCGGTGGCCAACTGACAGCTTCAAAAGTGACTGTTGCCCAAATAGCGGGCTAATCATTATTAAAAATGAAACTTCTTATTGGAAAACCCTTTTGTATAATATACCGATTAAAATGAAAGACGGTACGACTTTTGTTGTGGGAAAAATATACAAAAAACCCACATTTATTGTCTCCGTTTCCTCGGAATAAAAATACAGACGTCTATCACGGTCAGAGACCGATCAAGAACTAACTATTACATTTCATTTTACAATTTATAATAAGACACGGATGGCCAGTGTTGCCATACGTAACACCTTTATTATAATGTACTCTGAATTAGATGCCTATCTATTGGTACAATCCAAAAAAACTGACATTTTAGGGAAGAGGTGTACACGAAAAATGTTTCTTTATATTTTTTTTCTACGAGTTAAGTTACGCTATTTATTGAATCTTGAATAAAATATATTTTTATGCTTATATCGGCTGATTGATATAAGTAAGTCTGATATGAAAATTTTAATTACCTAACTATTATGGTCCTCAAACGTCACTTTTATAATCTTGCAAATTACAAACAATTGACATACAGCTCATAATATTTATGTACCCACATATTGACATAGAAAATAATTTAGAAATTATAGAAAATTGGGTATAGTATGTCCAGTAGAAAAGAATTTTTAAATTGATTTTCTTAGGTTAATAGTGAATGCGAAGGTATTTGTTTTTATTTTTCATATACACAGTTATTACCTTACCTTATTAATTATGAAACAAAATTATTATGTTCGTATTTACTGTTGGTAATTGACCGATGTTGGGAAAAAAAAAACACTGACTTTCACAAAACCTACGCCATCCTTATACACGAAAGTTAATAGGTACTTTGTGCAAACGATTCATTATTTCTATGTTCCAATTGGTGTGATCTCTCTAATTTAATTAACATTAAGACAAATTATTTATATTATTTTTTCTTTTCAAATAAAATTTTCTTCTAAATCGCAATTTGTTTCATTATTAAATAATCATAATTTCTAGTTCACTTATCTAAATAGAATTATTAAGTTGTATCTAAACATTTAAGAAGATAGAAAACGAAATAGGCACTTTTCCCTTGAGACAACGAATGTGTCACTCAAGAAATTGAAAGTCTGAGCCTAAGATCATTGCCATAATGTTCTTTGCCTCAATAAGTTTTTTACATAAATAATGCTCTTTATCCGGGTGTAAATTTATTTATTTACATATTTTTTTGTTTAAATAAATAACCTTTGGGTCTTCATTATCTTCTTTTATTTTATTAGAATGTCTAAAAAGGTACTGATTAATGATTCAACATTTTACTGCGTACATATAATGTAAAGTCATTTACAATGATTCTAATTTAATTCTGGACAGACACTCATTATTTGGCGAATAAATAAACCTACATAATGGTCTTTTGGTCCTTGGAGAGACAAAAAAAAAAAAAATAAAGGACATTTTAATCACGCATCATAACAAAACCACTTAAAAAGGTTTTGGTTTATATTATCTTCTCGATGTCTTGATTCTTAAAATGAAGTTAATAAAATGGAATTATGCAGAATAAATTATTGCACTCTTAAACACTGTACATATCAGGCATTTAATTATGACTATTAAATTTTTTATTATGAAATTCTCAGATTAATTTAAATTAATAAAAGTCCTATCAGTTATTGCGTCTTGATAAAAGTTCAGAAATATTGTTGTTGCTAAACGGCTAGACAACGATAATATATTGTGATTTATAAAAATGTAGAGTAAAAATGTTTTGTTGTCTTCGATATGACAATTTTTTTTATTTAAGTTTTGGATTAAATAAGATGTTTTTCTTGAACATTCGGTAATTCAAAAAACGTTATGATGATTTTTTGGTTTATTTATTATTTTTAAAAAATGTAAGAGACATAAGTTATATTGGCTACGACTACTGGAGGAACTGACTAACATCTATACACCGTGGTGTTGAATGGTACTTCGCAGTCGAGTGGTGTGGTGACTTGTTTCCAAAAAATTATTTTGATTACCGGGAGAAATTCCTGACGAACCAAAAATATATCCGTCCAGATACAAACAATAAAAGAGTTCAAAATTTTTTAATTTTCCAATTTAACTTGAAATATTTATTTTTATATAATTATTACTTCAATGATTTACATGAATTTTATACATTTACATTTTGTAGAGACTAAATGTGAGCTTTAAAATTAAATGAACAAAGAGAATAAAAAGGTATTTAAAAAAAATATATATGCAAATAAGTGATATAAAACCAAATTCGTGCAAGTAAACCTAAAAAGTACATATAATTAGGTTTTAAATAATTAATATTCTTCAGGTGTTTTTGAAAAAAAAAAATTACACAGAAATAGGATTCAAATATATTGAAAAACTCACACTATCAAAATAATATATATTTTCCTTATTCGACCCTATTTATACATATTATTGCATATTTTATGATGTTTTTCTTTGGGCTTATGAATTTTTATTCATGTCCCGTTTATTTTTTTATTTCTATGATCTCTTTGCATATATTATTACTGTATATGCCTGGACCTTTTGGTCAGTTGTTGATATTTTTTCTTTGTCCTTAAATTTTGTAATTTAAAATTCAAGAAGGTTGGTAGTTATTTAAATAAAAATGAAACAAACTTCATAATAAAAGTTGAACCTTATATTATTAAATCAGATTTTAAAAGTTTTTCAAGTTTTCATTTTTTTGTTTGCTAAATTCTCAACAAAAACAAGTAAAATAAATTCCTCCCATTTTTATCAAGTGAATTACTAACAAGAAAATCTGAAACAAAAAAAAAAAATTAACAAAAGCTTTAATCCTCAATTTAAATTTAATTATTATAAGTGTGAAATCCTAAGTCTGTATCCAAACAGCCTGAGCAAACGAAATTAGTTAGAAAATCGTCTAATAAAACAAATACTCTTGTCTCAATAGGTACTTTCCATAAATTAATCGAATTAATGTTTTCTTATTATTCCGAAGTAAGTTAGCTGATGGTCTCTGGGCTGGGTTTTGGTTTGGACACATGTACTTCATCAACCATAAATATGTATGAATAGAGATAGTAATGTTTGTCTTACCCAATTAATCTGTCTCTCTATATATGTATATTAGAGTGCTCAACAATTTGTTTTTACAAGATAATTATGTCAGAAAAATCGTAATTGCTCGTTAATGAAATAAGTACTTTTCGACATAAATACAGTATAACTACATTATACCTTACTATAATATGTAAAAAGAAAAATATATATATATATGTATATATAAATTACTTAAGGTAGGTACTTAAATACAAAATGGCACGTAGCGGTACTTGAGTAAAAGACGAAAGGTATAAAGCAACTTCAAAAGCAATCAATCTCAGTTTTATTAAATTGTTTTTTTTATTTTTCGGTTTTTAAACAATCAGACCAAAGAGAGAACAAAAAATATATACATATATATGTATTTACAAAAATTACTTAGTACACTTGCTCGTATATTCTGTAAGTACCATTCTCGTATACTCCTTGATAGTCCTTACACCCTAATCGATTGGTATGGTAATTTTTCTTTTATACTGATTTAAGCTGTAGGGTTTTATGTCTGTTTGAAGAACCAGTATACCCAGTGTAATTTATTCGTGAAATAAATTATTTTCATATAAATAAGAAATAAATGTTGTGGTTTGTTTATTTTTATGAGCACGATACATCATCAGTGGTTGAAACAAAAAAAAAAAAAATTATAATCGCATCAACGATTAGTCGATCAGAGGTAGGTACTATACAGTCGACTCCGTTTAATTGAAATGAAAATTTTATAATTTTTTTTTTCTATAACCCTATCTGAAAAACGATTCGAACGATTTTTATATCAATTATTGTTGGTACGACCTACATTTTTGTAAATACAAATTAAACAAAAACTGTAAATAACGGTACCTGTCATATACAACCATTTTTATTATTTACCACTTTCTCGATCTCAATCAAAAATTTTAATTAGGTGCTCCTTGAACTTGAATTAGAATTTTCAACAAAAAAATATTATTTTTAAAAAATGTTCATTTTGAAACATCCTTTTGTATTGTATTTGTTTAGTATCGTGTACCAAAAAAGAAGTTTTTATTGAAAATTCAATACCTTATCCTTGTCTGGTGTCTAATTGAAATTTTGAGATGTTGAACGATTAGGTTCATTAATTCTTTATGAAATTCTTGATGAAATTTCTACAAAATATGAATATTCTGTCAATCAAAATCCTATAAAAATGTATCCTAAAATTATAAAGAAATAACAAAAATACCAAAATAATTTTCATCTCTGTTATCCTTTTATCATAAGAATACAATTATTTGGGTAATGATTTTTTTTAGAAATAAAAATAAAAGTTATACCTACTCATTTAAACATTTCTCATTTCTAAACCTTAAACATTTAACTTGCCAAATTAAAGTCAATGCACCATACTTTAAAAATTTACAAATAGAAATAACAAACACAGAATAATTTAACGAAGATAAAACATAAAAAATAGAAGACAACATCCTTCCACAAGCTCATCAGGCTATATAATACAAATCAAGAATGCAGCAGTGCCCTCCTTGTCTGTAATACATACATATACTGTATATAGAGTTTATATACCTTTACGTTACCCATCTAGCCGCCATCAACATTATAAGAATAATCCTCTTCAAGTTGAACGTTGCCATTATGATGGTGGAAAGAATTTTTAAATTAAATCTGCATACCTAGTTAGATAGAACGTAGATATAAACATTTCTGCTATCTTGTCGTTTTTCATTAGAGCCTTTTTTTTCACTTAAAATTAATTCACAACATGCTGATTGTCAACTTCTTAAAGAGCCAAACGAATCTTACTTTAAAAAAATAAAAAGGACATTGCTTATTGCTTTTATTTAATTTAGGTTATGTCCAGTTGGTGGTGGAGTGAAGAATGCTCGGGCCGTAAAACAATACACATTTTTTATATCAGAAAAAAAACATGTTATAGCGATTAAAAAAAAAAAATATTTTTGGAAACGCGAAAACAATTTAACTATTTATTTAAAGTTTATCCTGCGTAGAATTTTGTGTTCATTTCCACTTCCACTTAATGGATTAAAGTTTAGCTAATTTTGATAAAATTTATTTACCCTCAATCAATAAGCATATTGTTCAATAAGAATTAAATATTTAAAATGTTGTCAACGTTTCGCTGATTATTTTTAAAATAAAATTTTAAATCAGGGAAAAAACTATTTTGCAGTTTTGCTTAGAAATAATTTTATCTAATTATGAACATATTTTAAATAAATCTTAAATCACTCTAAGCCACTGGGCTATAAGATCTCGCAGGTATGAAGTATCTTTCATTTTTGTGTACAATTTTTGACGGGTTTTGCATTTGCGACTTTTCACAACCAATGCAAATTATAAAATATCGCAACTTACGGGCCCTTGAGACCTTTAACACCATGGGGAGATGTTTAAATTTGCCTCAAGAAAAAATCCACCACCGAACTTTTTCCGTCCTACCATTCTGTCCTTGCTGAGCATCATCATTTCATGAATCTTGTCCTTGTTGTTAACAATGGCTTAAAAGGAAATGTAGGGTGTAGTATCTGGTGTAGTAACTAATTGCCTCAATGAGGTTTGATGCTTTGGTGGTATTTCTTTTTTTTTCTCTTCTTCTTCTTCTTCTTCTGGTTTTTCTTTTACTTTTAATATATATAGGAATTGAATATATATATAGCAATGACTTTTGCCCTTGTCAATAAATGCCACTCAATTAAGGTTGATGGACATCAATTAAGTGGTAGGTTTCAATACACGTATACAATTATATTGAATTTCGTTTAATCGAAGTAGTTTTGGTTTGATTTATTTTGGGGTGAGTTAATAGGTATAAGGAAAGGTACGTAGGTACATCATTATATTTCTGACATTAGGTTTCATTTCATTTATTTATTGTGAGATTATATTGATTCCTATAAATTAATGACAACAACACAAACATTGAAATCAAAGAACCAGGTAGGTACACATTTATATTTTGATCCAACTTATAGATTCCTGGAACGAGTTCGCACCTTAACGTATATTTTTTGTGGATGTGCATCAGTGAGAGAAGTCTGCATCCTTTTCAATTAACATACAATATGACTCACTTTGATCTTTTGAAGGATAAAACAACAGAGTTTCATCTAAAGGGGATTTTAATTAAATAGAAATTTAATATCCGGTTGTTGTTTATGAGAAACTGAGATTCTATTTTGTTAAACGTGGAGAAATAATATCCTATACGACTGAGTCGGACGAACTTGCACTTATAATTCAAGTGGTTTTGAATTATAAGGATTTTATTCATAAAACATGAATGAAATTAGAGAAAATTGAAAATTGTTGATTTGAGTTAAAAAATTACCCATCTAGTTCCTTTATTAAGTTTGAATTTAGACAAAAATTGATTTTAAAAATGTTAAAAATATTTTTAAAACACATATTTAACAATTAAATCAAATTTAAAGCCAATTTTAATAATATACACTTAAAACCCTACTGAGAACAAGCCTTTCAGTAAAACGAATGTGTAAACAAGCACTATAAAGCAAAATTTTATTTCTTTAGCTTTGGACTATAAATACAGTTGCTTCTCTTTCTCTCTTATTTGGCATAATGAGTTCGTTTTTTGTTTGCATTTGGAAGCTGTCAAAAAACACCCTAGAAGTATGCAGTTTGTTTGAGTTAAGTGACATAATCGTTATTTAGTTAAGAATCGATGGGAAAACGATTATAGATAAGACTTTAAGTTACGTCATTTAAAGTCAATTTCAACATTTAAACACACTTAACTAAATGACGTTTAAGAGACGTTTTAAGCTAATCAAATAGATACGGCTGATGTTCTACTAAATTCCAATGAATATATACATAGGTCATATCTATTTATGTAATTGTCAAAAAATATTGGAATGACAAACCATAAATTCAATAAAAATAAATGTGACAGTGACGGTTTAAAAATGGGTATCTGAATATGACCCATTGTGTTTTTTTTTTTTTTTAATTTTTAAAGATATTATTCAAATTGTTTAAGAAGTTACTGTATTACACATTCATTTTAAAACGGTGTAGCGAATAATAAGTAAGTATGAAAAAAAAATGGTTCTATTGGAAGTACTGTCAATAGGGCTTTTTGGTAATTTTTACTTGCTCTACAGGCCAAGCATTGGTTTCGTGTACAAAAAATGTTTTCATTTGAGAGTTAAATTTATTTCCAAAAAATACGGTTTCATCTACATATATGATGTCTTGGAATAGTCAATTGCTTGTCAGAAATTATTTATCAAAGTTTTGACATTTTCTAAGAAACAAAGGCAATGTCCTAATACCAGGAGTAGGAGTTAATTCTGATTACAATGGTTTCTTTGATTCAAAAACTGTTATTATGACATTTAAGTGAGGTGATAAATTGATTTAAACTTCTTTTTTTTTGAAACCTTTAATCGAATTAATATTTATTTATAAAAAAAGAAAGACCCCTGATCATATAAAGATAGTATACATTTTTATATGACTCAAATGAAAATCCATTTCCTAAGGCCCTTGAAACTTGGGGAGATATCACTAATTTTGTATATTGTTGCTCTAACATTGAATTGAATTTATTGAATAAATATTGAATGTTTAAAGTTTATTCATTGCATAAGTTAGTACCCTAACTTATTTGTAAAAACAAACACCTCCCTCCAAAACATTTTGAAATCATCTGAAACAGCAGTCAACATCAATATAGTATTTTCTTTCAAAACAAATTTATACTTCTAAAAAAAAAACAAATATTATTTGCAACAATAATAAATTGACAGACATTTGTATTGCACATAAGACAAACGATAAAATTCTAATCAAAAGTAATTTCCTTTCCATAGAATTGAAATTGACTAAAATAATAATTGCTTGTTCAAAATCAAAACAATTTCCATAAAAAAATATATCTGGAAGCTACATTATATTCGAATAGATGTACTTACACATGTGTTCGTATATGTTATATTATGTACATACATTAATATATTTGTATATATTCTATATATATATACTTCTTTTTCAATTTATTTTTGGAAGAAATCCATTAGGAAAAATATGCAAAAACACATAATGAAATTCAAAAACAAACAAAGCAAACGACATGTTAAAAGCTGTTGAGAGGATTTTAGTCTCAAAGTATATATGATTATAATATACATAATGCATATCTGGTGGCTTAGTTTAACGTAACGTAACGTTTTGTTCTTTTAAAATCTTTTTTGCTGATTCAGTTTGTTGTGGTTATGAGAGGGGTAATGCTTTTTAAATAAAATATTGAGTTTTGTGTATATATTAAAGAAAATTTACAAAGAAACAAAATAAGAATTATGTGTGCTGATAAAAATATATTCTATAGAATCGGTTAGGTACGGAAAAAAAAGATAACCATAAAACGGAAACCCATAATTTTTAATTGTAAATTTTGAGACGTTTAGAAACAAAATCAGTGATTATTTCGATGTCAAAATGAAGCTTATAACGATATTTACCATTCAAGTCAAAATTGCCTAAACCTTGAAAAAGACTTCATCTTCTGTTCAAAATAGCTGGTGTCAGAAGGTATTTTAAATGTGTATGTAGAAAATATTGTGATTCCTGACTTACACCAGTCCATTTTTCCATATATTCAAAACTCTGAAATAGGATTTCGAGTTTTATCCAAAAAAGTAGTTTTAAGTTTTCTAATTTAAGATGACAAAACATTTTTTTTAAATGCAGATTCATGCAGAATTTCAAACTCCAAACTCTATAAAACTAGTTTTGTCATAAATTGTTATGGCTGGTAAAAGAGTATGTAATTTTTTATTTTTATATCTTCAACAATTTCTATTAACTCATAGTTATTTCATTTATTTTATGATCTGAATACTATTATTTAGATTGTATGTGTATGTTTTGATTTTAAGATTCCTTTTGGTTTCGTCTGCATAGAGTAGGATTTTAATTAATTTCTAAGACAAACCCCGCCTGAAAGGTGATTTTCCACATTATTAAAGAACAACGGACTCAAAACACAACCTTGCGGTACACCAATTTCACTTTCAAAAAAACTGGATACGCATGCATGTGTACCTTTCTTTACTGCTACGGTCATACTTCCTAGAAGATTTTCGAAAACTGATTCAAGTTGAAAGTTGTATTTGCACAAGTTTATAAAGTAAAGACCTTATAACGGGTGATTTTTTAGCTGGTTTGGTTTTGGCAACACTGGTTTTGACAGCTGACGTGTGTTTAGTACCTTGTGTCACTGTCAAACAGCTTCAGTTTGGTTTGCAATTTAACCATGGATCGTCTTACAAATGAACAACGCTTGCAAATTATTGAATTTTACTATCAAAATTCGTGCTCGGTTCGAAATGTTGTTTATCGAAAAATTGTGTTCAGCGATGAGGCTCATTTTTGGTTGAATGGGTACGTAAATAAGCAAAATTGCCGCATTTGGAGTGAAGATCAGCCAGAAGCATTGCAACAGCTACCAATGCATCCCGAAAAAGCCACTGTTTGGTGCGGTTTATGGGCCGGCGGCATTATTGGGCCATATTTCTTCAAAGATGATGCGAATCGCAGCGTTACTGTCAATGGTGAACGCTACCGAGCGATGATAACAAACTTTTTTTTGCCCGAAATGGAAGTTCTTGACTTGCATGATATGTGGTTTCAACAAGACGGTGCCACATGCCACACAGCACGCGAAACAATGGCGCAATTGCGAGGCGAGTTTGGTGAACAGTTAATTTCACGTTTCGGGCCGGTCAATTGGCCGCCTAGATCGTGCGATTTGACACCATTAGATTATTTTTTGTGGGGGTATGTCAAGGCTAATGTCTATAGGGACAAGCCCGCTTCGATTGACGCACTGGAAGCCAACATCCATGCATTCATTCGTGAGATACCGGCCGATATGTGTGAAAGAGTATGCCAAAATTGGACTCAGCGGATGGGCTACCTGAGACGCAGCCGCGGTCAACATTTGCATGAAATTATCTTTAAACATTAAATTGCAAGGTTCAAACTATCGATTCAAATAAATATTTCATTCATTTTTTCGAATTTTTTGTGTTTTTTTTTTTAAAAAAGTTCTAAACCTCTTAAAAAATCACCCATTATTAATAATATTACGGCACAACTCGATCAAATGGGGTTTGTATAACCAACCGCACCCACTTATTGATTATTTTTTTTTTTATTTTGTTCTTCCTTTATTTATATAATTTTCTTGTATTCTATAGTACTATAAATATTTGTATCCCTTAATCAACTTTTAATTTTAAGTTTTACTTAGTTAAGGTTAATTTTAATTTTATTTAAAGGAAATTATACCAATTGTGTGACTGATAAATTAAGGCAGCAGTGTCACTTTGGTGTAATTACAGTAAATCTTCTGAAATCAACAGAACTTTTTCAAAATACAGGATTAAGTGTAAACATTTTTACTGTAGGCCCATTGAATTGAGTACCAGTTGGTCTGGCTCATGCCCTTATTTTTAACAATTAACTTTACTCACCTTTATTTTTTATTCGAAGATTGAATCTGAAACTCGTTTTTGTCTTCATTCAGCTCCATTTTGAAATAACCTTAAAATAGTAAGAAAATAATTTTATTTTAGTTAAAAGTGAAATAGATATTATAGCATTTAAAATTTGCTTTTATTTAACAACATTTATAAAATATTCAACAATAATTAAAAATTTGACTAAAAATGGATTCATGTTGGTAATGAAAAAAAGTGTAATAATATTAACTTATTTTTTTTATTATTTGTAAATTTTTCGAAAAGTTTTATTGCATACCCACCTTAAATTTAACAAACAGTTGTCGTATTGTATTGAAAAAGTAAAGATACTTATGTTAAATTTTAACAATGTTTATTTATCTAAAAGGTTCTCCTCAAAAATAAAAAGTTTACTGCCCCGTATTGACATTAAGGAATAACCTTGTAGTCCTATTTCACATCAAAGCCTAAATATATAATTTTAATTAATTAAAAAGTCTAAAATTGACACCTGACAAAGAAAGATGAACTTTTAACTCTTGTTTATTTTAAGTATTAAATTTCTTAAAACACAGAAAATGTTCATACAATTTTCACATCCATTATAGCACAAAATTCTATTTTTGGCTTTTATGTAAATATGTAACTGCAAAAAGTTTCTCTTCAATCCAACCATCATCAATTAAATTTTCGTGTGTCTTGTCCCTATATAGCAGAACATCTATTACAGAGTTCTCTGGAATACCTACATATATCTTTATGATGATAGCTTTAAGTATCCCAAGGCGTAATTCCTCTTTCACAGCCAAGCTGTCGTAACATGTACTACACGTACAAAAACGTATATATATAGCATAATATGGCAAAAGTTGTCCCAAAATAAATAAATAAAAAAAAAAAATATTATACCACAAGGCAAAGTTGACTCTGCTTAATCCTTTTACAAATTTGCATAAAGCCTGTTTTGCCATGGTGCCATCATTTTCCGGTTTCTCAATTCTTTGATAAGAGTTTCCTTTCGCTAGCTCTGATGGTGATCCAAGATACAATGTTCATGCTCACATCCCAGACAGAACGAAAAATGATATAACGATAAACTTTGTCATGATGGTCTTGGCCAAAACACTTCGAGAGGAAGTGTGTATGTTAGGTGGGTGTGACTGACTTTGCTTTAAGATCCTTGAATTGCAATAGACAAAAAAAAAAACAACGAGCTAAAAGAAGAGCAACATCCTCTGTGTAGTGTTACACTATATATTCACCAGCATCAGGAGGTACCAACCTATTGTGTGGCATCACCAACATTTTGTATCCATTTTTCTGGGAAAGTTAACAACTCTGTTTAAGGATATATAGCATAGCATCAGGACAGGACGAAAACTTAAATTTGTGTTGTCATATAAAGGAGGCATATCCAAGTTGACAGCTTAGTGGTGCCATACTAAAATGCATTCCGTGGCAGAACACAAGTGAATGTCGTCGTATATGAATTCGCATAGGATCTTCCTCTCAGTGCAGCGCTAGGGGTGAAGGTGAGAAGAAGAGAAGTTTTTTGGAAAAATAGTTTAAAAAAGCTATTATCCTAATAGAATTTAGCTGTGGCAAGAAGGAGAGTTGGTTTTAAAGTTTCCCACTGGTGAAATGAAGCGGAAAGTTAATGCAGCTGATCCCCGTTTCTCAGAGAATATTTTATAAAACGTTTACTAAAACTAATTTCATTAAAACTACAAAGTTTCGGATGCGCTTCCGAAAAGGTAAATATATATATAAAGAGGTTTTAGTGGTTTGTTTTTGGAAAGAACAATCTTTTAAGGTATATGCTGTGATTATAGAATGAAATAATATTTTGTTGACAACTTAGGTATAGTAAGCTGTGGTAGTAAGTACAGTTGTATGGGTGTAAACTGCAATTTGTAATGCAATGTATAAGGTAGAAATAGAAATCCATGTCCGTATAAAGTTTGCATATTTTATCCTTTTCATTAAGAATATGCTCGTTATAGATGAAGGGTGTAGGTTTCCTACTGAAAGCATATAGCTGTAACTAAAGGGTAAAGTTATGCATTGGATGACAGATAAATTCATTATTTTACAGGTAAAAGCAGACTTCTCCAAGTATTTTCCTAAAATGTTTGTACACTTTTCTATTCTTTGAATTAAAATTTGAGTTTTAGATTGGCCTAGATTCCGTTTGCATATATTTTTCATACAGAAATCTGATTCTTTTTCAGCCCACAACTCACTAAAGTGAGAGTGGATTGACAAATATCGGCTTCTAGAATTCTTTTGAATTTGAAACCCAAAAAAGTTGTATTTTTTCCGTGGTACAAGAGAAAGGAACGTGAAGCTATCACATCACAGTTGCTACAACCTGACATCAGGTAGAAATCTGCTCTTCTAATTCAATAACAAGAAAATCATGAGCTGATAAGATTTCGAAGGTTTTTGAAATTTCTTATACGTCCTTATTATATTTTCAGCTACAACATAGTGTGAACTATAAATGTGACGAAATAAATATAATTACATATTTTGAGTGATAACGTCGACTTTGTAGATATCCGTGCGTGGTGGGTGGCTAGTTTAAATGTTGGTTGGATGTTGATCTATGGTCCTGGTGCTTGGTTTATGTGTTTTGAATGAAAATTGTGGTGGCAGTCAAATTAAATTTGGGTAGTAAGCTGAGGGTTTGAAGTAGAATGCTACATTATTAATCTTATTACTTTTTCTGTACGTACAAACACTTAAGTATTGGAATCTCTCTCTTGCTTCTATCCCACAAATTTACACCGAAAATCTAATGTTTCAAATTTTGCTCAAACAAAACTAATACTTCCCCTAAAGTTAAAGTTAACATGCAAAATGTGATTTTGGTGATGTTAACCTATTTATTTATTAATTAAAGTGACGTAACGTGAATCATGAACATATTTGTTGAAACGTACTTGTCAAACAAAAGACCAAACCATTTATTTATAAAATTTTATGTAGGTGGTGATCTAATCGATTCCCGGATTGTGATGTCCAACGGGAGCCACATAAACATTATCTTTATGAACAAAACTGTTATAAATTAGTATTTCTTTAGTCACTACCTAAAATAAAACGAGATTCCAAAAACAAGTCAACATTTTCACAGCAAAAGACATGAACAAATACACGAAAGATGTAATTTTTCATTAAAAAAAAATTCAATTAACTTTCACAAATATTTCGTTTATTGCCCTGCAATCTGAAGGACAATAAAATATGTTCATAATTACATTTATGCAATATCAGTATGTATTTTAAAAGCTTTTCTTTTATTACCCAACAAGATACCCACAATAATAAGATATATAAACTGGTTTTATGTTGCCATAAAGTGGATTTTCCTGCCATTTTCATTTTTGCCGCAGTGTATACAAACAAAAAAACTTCGGACAATAAAAAATAAATTTAAACATGCATTTATTCCAGTGAAACCTTAATCATTTCTCTGTCATTAAGAGACACAATATTTGAAATTTTTAAAGTTGATTAAAAATCCTTTTTTTTTTTTTTCATATTTCACAAAGGCATAAAGAAACTTTTTTAGAACCATAGTATTTTACCATAAAATAATAAGAATAACTAAGGTTGCTATTTTGAAGTAAAAATTTATTCCTCGTGATTTCACTTTTTCACTTTAAAGGACACATCATAGGTAACAAGTACATATATAGCTTTTTATAAATGGTGGAAGTTTTCAATTCACTGAAGTGCTTATATTTGCATGACGAGCATTTACCCTCTCTTATAGTCTGCCAGAGCCCTTATATAGTTACAATGACAAAATGTGAGTTAAATATTATAATCTTCTTTGCGTATCTTATGTACGTTCATGTGCTATAAAACCACAGTAAGGTATCACTTAGGAAGTATGAATCACTTACATATTATATCCCCCTACATAAATGACAGTGTGTACACAACAAAAAGATACCGTTTTTCTCAGCATATGGTTACCAAATATTTCCACAAAAAGCTATTTCTGTCAAAAAGGAAAATTTTAATAAAATTGTTGAAAAATCACTATAAAATATATAAAAAAAAACAGTACACACAGTTACAATCTTACAAGTATAGAGCTGTGAAGAATGTCATTTGCAAAACAAACAAATTTTCCCCTGACTGGTATAAAAACGACTGACTTTTTCTTTAAAAAAATCGAAATTATCGAAAATCGTCAAAAGTTGATAAAAATACCAAACAAAACTGGTGAGAATTAAGTTAAGAATTAATTCATTCTTCAACTCATCTGTGCATTTTATTGAACAGTAATACGAAAAATGTCTACAATATGTACATATACCAGAAACAAATAAAAAACTAATGGCACAAATATTGCTCCCTATTGTTGACGAAAATTCACCTCGTATTTGTATTTATTCATGATTGGTATAAACTGGTCTAATATTAATTTGTGATTGGTATAATCTGGTCTTATTCTTGTATTAATTTATGATTGGTATAATCTGGCCTAATTTTCTTTAAGATTAAAGTCAGCACAGTCTTTACCGCGAAAAGAAGTCCAGTCAGAAGTCTTTTTCGACCAAAACCCAATTTTTTAATTTGTTATATAAAAATGTATTAAAACAACAAATATGTTTTATAACAATGTATCTAGGTTTATAAGAATGTATTAAATTCTAGTAATAATGTTTATACAGAAAACATAAAAACTGAGAAAATTTAAAAACTCAAAAAAATAAATGACGTGTTTGTTAAAATTCTTTGCACAGTACTTTATTCACATTCAACTTAGACTGTCCTTTAGCCATATCATCTTGTTGGTCGTAGTCGTACTTGGGCGCCAAAATTTTGAGTTCATATAGATGAAAAATGAGTTTAGGTACATTGTATTGGTATGGAAGACAATTTATAATAATTTGTTATTCTTAAAAACTCAAATTAATAACGGTACTCAAAAACTACATTCATATATATGAATATCATCATATATTCTGTATAATCATTGAATGATAAACAAACAAAGATGTGAATTACAATGTAAACAGTCAAAATAAACGTTCTAGATCTTTGAAAAAAAAAAAAAACAAATTAAAATATTTATATTCCATAGATTTCCTGGTTTTGGCAATACGAAAAAGAAAGTCTCTCCATTCCCCCAAATGACAACAAAGTTTGTGGGAGGAGGCAAAACGAATAACCAATTTCTCAGAGCTTCTATATGGAATTTGAAAAACATGAGCAAACAGAAGATTGGCTAAAAGCTCTTGGGTAAACAAACTCCAGCGAACGTTTTATCGCTAATGCCGGATTTATTGTTTAATTTGGGGAGAATATTTTTTGAAATGGCGATATATACAGTTATACACTTATTTTTTGTTGGGTTTGTTATTTTATTTTGTGTTGACGAAGACTGGACAGCACCATTAAGGAAGGAAACTATATGCGTCTGTCGTAGTGTTGTTTTGGGTTGGTTTATTGATATCTTTTTACAGCTTAAAATGTGCTTATTTTATATTTTATTTTATAAATAATCCAAAATGGTGACAGCCATATGAAAGTGATTGAAAGAGGAATTGCAAATCTTAAATAGGACAGTTGAGATAAGTTTATTGGGCTTTTAAGAGGGGAAGATGGTGGTCTCTCTCAAGCGTTAAAATTGGGTCAAGAAAATAATAATCGAAAGAATTGGTGAATTAAATAAAATAAAAAAAAAAATAATGAAATGGACAAACTATTTGACAGAATAGAAACTAAATTCAAGAAATGTATATATGTATGTGGGCAAATTGAGGAAATCGCTCGAGGGAGGAATATAAAATTTTTGTTTGCTTTAGACTTTGAGGAGCGTAAAAATAAAACTGAACTTTTACAAATGTGTGTGATGTCAACAAAACCTTGTTCGACTGCTTGGTACAAAACACACGATGTTCTTGCTCGTGGTCGTAATAAAATTCCTTCATAAAAATTGGAACGAACCCTAAAAATTGGCAGAATCCGCCAACTTATACTTTTGTTTTTCACTATAATCCTTAATTCACTCACAATGAACGATGGTGACAAGTTTGTGTTGCCGTTTACCGAGAGTAAAAAAATCTAAGGGCCATTGATTGTATGTAACTGAAATTGTTATTGTAATTGTAATTGTAATCACCTGCATTAATTGCTTGTGTTAGGGTCCATGGCTCTAAAATAGAGTGGGTTCACCAGGTAACTAATGCTCTCATCCACATTTATCGCAAATTCCCTATAAAAACAGTTTTATATGAAAATATTTATGTCTACGTATTTTTTTTATAACATTCCTCTTATAATTACTGTTCCAATATCGTTGATAACTGGCTTCAAAATGTATAATTAAAACTTGCCATCAATTCTAAAATGTTTATTATACATTTTTACTATGTCATTTCAATAAAACCTTATTTGAATTCAATTTTCTTTCGTTTTCCAAGCTTTCTTTATATGGAAAACAAAAATTAAGGGTTTCTCAACTAAATAATATCCTTCCTTTTTTTTTGTTGCTTTGATCTTACTCAGGTAATTAGATTTTATAGACCTATAGGCAGTGCCCTTACGCAAAAACTATTATGGCAATTTTATGAAAATTAAAACAAACATAAGTTTCGAAATGGATTCTATTTTTTTTTTTTCTAACACCATTGGACTTCTATATAATCACAATGAAGAAAAGCACCCAATTGTGAAAATTTCTTCTATAAAGGAGGCACGTTTATCGAATAAATGTCGTTTGCCGCAATCCCTTTAAAGTGTTTGATAGGCAGGAGGAACCTTACCCACTCATAGTATATACAAACTAAGCTATTCAAACTTTCCTATAACATCAGCAAAGAGTGCTATTTACTAAACTATGTGGGTGCTATTTGTGAAATGGGCTTTAATGTTGCTAGAATACTTACTATACCTAAAGTGGTTTGTGTCTAATGGGGTGTTTCAATATAGAACATGCGATAGCGAAATATTATAAATATAAATGACTGCAGGGTTAATGGGGAGTTTTTTTTAAAAATATTTATTTTGTTTTAGTTATTTTAATTATATTGCCAAAGGGATTTTTCCGGGTATCATCACTTTTGCTGTTTTTAAAATTCTTGTTTTGTTTTTTCTTTTTTTTTGCAGTGTTATAATTATATTATTTAAATGGTAAATTTATTTATTTTTTATTTATTTTTCAATGAATTTTATTTATATTTTTTTTGTTGGATAAAAAGCTTATATCTTCTTAAAAACATTTTTGAAATTACTTGAGCATTTGGAGAAAGTCGGTCGAAGTTTGATCTTTAAAATTAATTTTTTAAAATATGAACAATTTTCAGAGTGGTTTCGAAAGTAATACCTAAGTTAAATAAATTTCAATTTTAAAGAATTAAATGGAGTATCAGCTTTTTGATTTATAAAGCAAAATTCAAGTTTTTTTTTTCTTATGTTGACATAAAAATATTTTTGGAAACTCTACATCCATTTTTTTTTTCAA
The DNA here is from genome assembly GCA_951394125.1 of Epistrophe eligans. Taxonomy (NCBI): domain Eukaryota; kingdom Metazoa; phylum Arthropoda; class Insecta; order Diptera; family Syrphidae; genus Epistrophe; species Epistrophe eligans. The sequence goes on along the minus strand of OX596031.1, from coordinate 6,954,681 downwards.
AAATAAAAACTCAGAAGTTTGTCGTTTCTTTGCATAAACTCGCGATCTAAGAGATCATTTTAAAGAGCTTAAAAAATTGATACCTAATATTTTTGGGACCAGAGGAACTTGACTCCAAAAAAGAGCTCAAATTCGAAAAAAAAAAAAAAAAATAAAAGAAATGCTTGAACCACCCTGGGCCATATTTTAATCAATCCTAAATCAACAGTGAATACATGAAATGGAAAACAAATAATGGCGAAGATATTGACGAAAATTGTAATGAATGTGATTGTCGCGAACATGAACATAAACTTTTGTCAAGAAGCTGGGATTTAAGTTTAACATATTTTGATAAATAGTCCTGTCGTCGAATCGCCCTAATTTTACTAGGAAAAATAACCACCAGCTCCTGCACAAATAAAACTACTCTAAAATAAAACTATTACTAAACTAAAAGTACTCACTGTACTCTTTCTCTGAAAATTCCTATAAACACACAAATTTATTGATAGACACATTCTTTTACACCGGTGTCATTTTACTTGAACTTAATCCTCCTCAAATTTTTAAACTATGCAAACAAAACTCTTACTCTATACAAAAAGAGATACCTACATATAAAATACACAGATTAAATTTGAAGTGTTTTCCATCAATCTATTCTCAGAAACAAGGACTTTTACCATCGACAATATGATTGATACCCCAGGGAATGTTTCAAAATTGAAAAAAAAAATTCTTGAATTTTGTTTCCCATTTCATTTATATGTAGAGTAAAGTCGGGTAATGTGGTATAGGCGGCTAATTTGGTATAGGTTCTTTTCTCAGAAACTAGGCATGCTTTGACAACGGCTTTCACACTAGTAGGCGGTGACTACAGTAAAACAAGGAATGCATTTTGAAACAAGTTAGAAGTGTTTCATATTTTCGATTAAATTGTTGGAATCCTTATTGGTGCACAGTCGAGTTTTTTTTAGTTATAACAAAAAGTTTTTGTTCGCGTTTATAAATTGTTTTTTTAGCCAGTTAAGTAGTCCTGTAGAACAATATACTATTCATTTGCGTGGATCAGCTGTAAGTTTCGTTAAAACATATTTATTTTTTATTTTTTTATTTTTTTTGTGAAAACATGCACTTTTCGCTAATGTGGTACACTAGCCATAGGCTAATGTGGTATAGTATACCACATTAACAGCCATCAAAGTTTGCATCTAAAATTGACCTGTGATTTTCCTTCAGCACACAATATTGTTCTAGTAAAATGCCTAAAAAGGGTGAAATACGAAAATGGGACCCAACAGCTATGAAAAAAGCTATTCATGCTGTGAGAAATAACAAAATGAGTGATAATAAAACAAACCACCCAGAATGAAAAAAATTGCAACTAGCAATAGAGGTAAAAGGTCCAAGGTAACTATCTTAACTTCATCGCCGTACAAGCAAGAATTGCAAACGAGCATTGAAAGAATAAATAAAAAACGGGTTTTACCTAAACTAAAATCAATGAGTCAACAACCAACTCCAAAACAACAAGACTCTAACCCAAAAAGCTTGAAGACTCCTCCATCATTCGAAAAAGTGCGCCTTGTACCAAAAAATATGGGAAAAAAGTCATCAAAATCTGTTCCTAACCGCGCTTTAAAAACAAATGGGAATGAATCATCAAGTGAATCAGAGAGGAGCATCCAATTTGAGGATTCGGATGATGAAGAACAATTTAAGGACGTTCCCCCATCAAGTGATGCTGTTTGCAACTTCTGTAGTAAACAGTGGAAGGAGGAAAAAATATCCAGCGGAAAATGGACTTCCTGTTTGCAGTGCAAAATGGTTTGGGCTCATGAAAACTGTATTCCGCAAACAAATGCCATATTTCTCTGTTGTTCCTACGAAGATGTTTTTCAAAAATGAAATAATTTGAATAATTAATTTTTTTTTTTACCAGGAAGCAGGAACATTTCTTTATTTAATAAATTTTTTGTTATTCGTTCATTTTAATAAAATTAATAAATGAATGTGTCTATTTTTTATTCATTTTCATTCCAAAAAAGACAATAATTTAAAAAAAATATTCATCTGGTAATGTGGTATAGTGTACCACATTAGAAGACTAATGTGTACCACATTACCCACCACTTTTCAAAAGATGTGTTTTCGAGGACAGAGAAAATTATTGTTCAAATCTTTTTTGGTTACTAATAGAATCCTGCCAAACTTTTCTTAAATGAAGATTATGAACTAATGTTAAATGCTACGAAATTTATATGCATTCCGTTTAATACTTTTTGCGTAAGACCTAAAAAGGAAACATGTATACCACAATACCCGACTTTACTCTATGTTAGGAACAATATATTTTTTATATTTTTTTTTTTTTCGAACTGCGGTGTATTATTTTCTTCACCTTTTATGATGATATGGTATGAGTAGGATAAAAGACGTGCCTGCAGCTGAGTTAAAATATGAATCAAAATGTGTTGATAGATATGATATGGGCAGGGCATATATATAACAGTCAAGTCCGTTTATTTGAATACGTCATAATATTAGTTGAAAATCATTCAACTGGAACAGACGGCATGAAATGCCAATTTTTGTGGACAAGACCATTAAAAGCTATTTTGAATTAATGAAACAGAAATGGATAACACGCAGCATGTTTTCACAATAATTTTTATCACATCATCGGCCTTTTATTCCAATATATTCCCTTACACATTTTTTATTCGATTTGCTTTGTTAATTTACTTCTTAATAGTTCCCGTAAAGGAAGGTTTTATCTCACATAGATATTACATGTAAAAGATATATGTACATGTAACGGTTATTTGTTGTTTTTTGTGATTTAAGTGGTCCAATATCAACCATTGGGTGAGCACTAGAATGAACAATTTTATTTAACTAAAATATTCGGCTAAATAGAAGAAATAAAAGGCTGGATATCTTCGAAGATGTGTATGTACAATGTAACGTACATACACATGTACATTGTACATACATGTGCATAGATAACTGAAATAAAATAATGGAATGCTCCCATCCGTTAAATTGTTTTTTTCTTTGTTCTTTGATTGAATACGTTCTGTTAACATGACATTTGACTTAGGCTGGAAATAACACGATTCACGACCGAAAAATTACCAAATCGTGCAACAAGGATATTTCCCCAACAGTCGAATGTAAATTTATTTGCAATTTCCTATTACTGTTGTTTTTGATATTTTTTGAGTTTTCATGTTTGGCAAGTGAAATGACATATTTTAATTTATCGAAACTCCTTTTTTAAAAAAAAAAAAAAAAAAGATGTAAACTTCAGATTCACTTAAATGGAGTTAACTGTATCAGAGAATTTTAAGTAAATGTTTATCCAGGGTTTTTCTGGCATTAAAAGGCATAACAACGAGTATACATTTATGGAATCACTCTGTCATAACAATATGTTGTTGTTTAACGTTTTGTCAGATTAATGGAATGTGTATGTCTTGAACGGGTTGTGTATTTATTATTTTTTTGGCAAATATACAATATGTATAAGTACTAAAATTGGAAAGAAATAAAAAGATTCTGGGTCGAAGTTAAGAATGCAAAGAAAAAAATGATGGTTCCATTAATATTTATCAAAATTGTTAATAATTTTACTATTTTTTTTTTATATTTTGTATTGAATATTTCTATTCTTTTTTCTTTTTTATAAAATTAAATTTTTTTTTTCAAAACAGAGGATACAGAAAAGTTTTAAAAACATAACGCGAAACTTGAACTTTAATCTAAAAATAGGACTATAGCTTAATGCAAGTTTCGTTGTTTTTTCTTTTGTTCACTTCCAACCGCCATTTCATGTACCATCGCGATTCTACCTGCACATTACATACTTTCAGGCGCAAACGATATATGACGTATTGACAAGGTTCTAATTCAAAGCGAATACCCACTCAGCACACAACTTACAACGACCCAACTGAAGTAACCGAGGTTGCACTCACTTATTAAATCAAAACCAACACAGTCAAATATGAATTGGCTTGCTTCAGAAGACCCGTAGGACGTCGAAACATGCGCTCTGCTGCTCTAAGTCTGCCCAACGAATCGCAACTTACAACGAAGCCAAAAATAAAATACCTGGGTATCAATTTTTAGGAGAGACTACGTTTCAAACCACATGCAACGACAGTCCTCAAAAAAGGGAATTACTCCTTCCATCTCATCCATTCCCTAATGCGGAAAAGGAATCGACTCAGTCAAAAGACAAAGTTGCTTCTCTACAAGCAACTTATTAGGCCGCCATCATCACATACTGTTTCCCAGTCTGGTTCACTATTTCCAAAACTAGCATGAAAAAGCTTGAATCGTTTGAGAGGAAAATTCTGCGGATCTGCACAGGACCTCCACTTTGACTACTTACTACTTAAAGCATCGAGAAGCAAGCTGCTGGGTGCATATAGTGCATAAATAAGAAGATTCTAATATTCTTAACGCAACGCTCCACACTCCACAGCCATCACTGTACTCAAAGAAGGAAGAAAAATAAATTATTTGATGACGCGACAGCTCTGGAAGAAAAGAACCATGGCCTAGCGACCAGGGTTAAAACCTTAGTTCGTATTAAAATTTCGGAGCAGATTTGAAAAAGAAAGTGGAGTAAACGAAATTTTTCGAATTAGATTTGAAAACGAAAGAAAAACTACAAATTTCAAAAACTTATTTTTAACAAAAATATAAAGTTAAACAAAAAATAAAAAACATAAATTCCATTCATTTCAGAACAGAATAGAATTTTAGATTGAAACATTCAGAGTCACAGTTGGTTAAAAAATTGAATAACACAGTGCTGTCATTTCCTTTCATGTTTTTAATTTTTAATTTTTCATTGTGGAGCAGATCTCAAAAAAAAAACCGAGTGGCAGAGTAGATTTATTTTATTTCTTAAAATTGGAGTAAGATTCTAACGCTGCTTTAGTAACTTACTTCTGTAACGATTTCTGTGTAAATCGGCTCGAAAAGAAAGGCCTATAATTTTTGCCTGTTTTGGAATGACAAGAAGAAAGCAGAGATATACTTTTGGATGATTTATTACTTCAACTCAAGAGTCAAGATGTTCCCCTGAAAAAGCATTTTAGGTGAAATGTGAAGAATGTGCAGTCAGCCGCAGATCGAAAAACAAAATCAATGATTCACTAGATTAATGAAAAATTTTAATTTTGTACTGTATACAAATACAGACATAATTTTTTTAATTATTCATTTTTTTCCAACATTCTCTTTTGAAATAAAAATTTCAACCACAATATCAATACATACCTACATAACTAAACTACTAAGAAAACCACCAAATATCTTTCCATCTCCATAAAATATTTCAGAGATTTTATTTCAAAACAAATACCTACTTACATATATTATATGTATGTATACATACATACTTATTACGAGTTGACATAATAATTTTTTAAGCATTCCATTCACAAAACCTCAATCATTAATTTTTGTTAAATTAATGTGGCATCATGGAACGCAATACTTGAGGTTTTTTGTAGGATATTAACAAAAAGAAAAATATATTGGAATGAGTTTATTTGAAAATCTTCAAATTGGAATTCGTTTTCCCTGAATATTTCTCTTTTTTGGTACATCCATCCATAAGGATATTGTGAGAAGTCAAAAGAAAAATAAAAACTTATGGTTTGATGAAAAGCTGTGTTTATTCTGCGGTAGTTCAAAATCAAAGTGGATTCTGAGAGGTAATAATTTTAATGGGAAACTGTGTTGCTTTGCTTCAATTTACTTTGAACGTAAATATTGCCAATTCTCATTAATTAATTTTAAGTATTGTGTCTAGATATTGACATCCTTTGAGATTGTGAATTATATTTCATGCTATCATGACGATAATGGGGGTAAATTTGGTTTCATCATAAAGGCAACAAGCTATATGGAGATGTATAAGATGTCTAGATGTTAACAAGTTTCTTGAAAGCGTTTCAATGGGGATTCTCATGTGTATTTTTTTTTTAATTATGATTATGTGCTCAATTACTTTAAGGTAATCATCTCGTTTGCTGTTTTATATATGCGTAGTGCACAAAACATCAATAATTTACCAAAATAGAAGGAGGTTTAACTCATTAATGAGTTGTTAAGTGTAAAAGACATAAGAAATGAGTTATTGGTGAGTTATACTTTTCTCAGTAGATCACTGCACAACTTGAGTTATGTTACGGAATGTTAAGTATATAAAAGGGAGCAGTGCAATAAGCCCTACGGAAATAAAGCCCGCGGGTGTTATTTCCCAAAATAAAAGGAAATAACACCCGTGGGATTTTTGTCCTTTCTGGAATGGAAACAAAAGCTGTGGGTTTTAATTCCTTTTTCTTGAAGATTTCAATTCGAAGAATATAGGAAAAAAAAACTCATTCAGTATCAATAAAGAACAAAAAAAACAGTTTTTGGATACTGTCAACAGTTCTCTTGGACAACAGTCACGGGTTCCAAGGATTTTAACTCCCTTTTTGGATCCTCTGTCTATTATGGAATATTCGAGTGATATGATAAGGACAAGCTAGAGCAATTGAGTGAACGAATCAATAAATGAGTTATTTTATAAGAGAGGCGTTGTAAATACATTTGCATATATGTATAATAATCAATTGATTGAAAGTTAGAATTTTGTTCTTTTTAAATTTAGAGAAAAAAATAAGCTAATTTTCTATTGATTGCTAAACCAATGTTAGTTTAACAGTCAATGATCCCTATTGGCATTTTTCTATATTTATTAATTGTAAAATACAAATACAATAGTTGGTACACTTCACTAACTCATTTTCAAAACCCTTAATCTTAATCAGTTATATTTTTAAAATGTTTATTAATTTAAATTTTCAATATTTTAATACTTATTCTGAAAAAAAAACGTACATACATATATATGTTGGATATTATTATTCTGAAAGCTGCATTATGTCTTTCGATGCAATACATTTTCTAGTTTTATATCATTAATACATTTTGATGTTTTTGGGACTTTTTGTATTAACCTATTTTATAAGTAACCTTTTTCTCACTTCTGAACTTACATATGAATCTAAATTTTTTGATATCATTTAAGACTGAAAAATTAATTTAAGATTAATTAATAAGTTTTTTTTTGAAATCACACACTTTTCAATACAAAATAATTGAAGATTATCACTATATAGACTTTAATTATACGACAGCAAAAATATAAAAGGATCTTTTTTCATTTGAATGCAAATAATTGCTCCTCCAAACTGATAGGCCTTCTTAAGCCCTTTTAATATTTATGGGAAGATAATTTACCTTACAGGGAATTTCAAGGGTATATTTTTTGTATAAAGAGCTTTTGAGGTGCTGAAAGAAATAAAAGCATTTATTACGTGCTAATTGGTGTTTCGACATGGTCGACCTTAACATCACATAGCATTTACAACATTTCAATTCATCACAAAAAGGACACTCAATTCTACTCCTGTATAATTGCTCATAAATTATTGTCTCTTCACTTGTATCAAATTACAAATCAACTGAAGTCAAATCACACAAACAGCGTCGTCGTTGTCCTTCAGCAAATTGTAAAAAGTCATTGATTCTTTATTCCAAAGGACATCATTGATAGTTGTTGTGTGTGTGTGTCCAGCCTGGTGGCGGGCGGCTTCATGCAAACTTAATTTACCATCATGAACGCAATTATTTTACAGAGATATTTTTCAGGACAATAACAATTTCATTCGTTTGTATGAAACCAAACGAGTGTAACGAGTGATTGTATGCCTTTCTGTTTTTCGATGTTCGTTGATGATGATGATGATGATGTTGACTATTGCAGCCTTTTGTGGCTGAAAAACTAAACGCTTCAATAAATCTGCAAGCCTAGGCCAAAGAATCAGACATCCGACATCCGACAAAAGTAATTAAAAAGCCTGATAATTGGAACTGAAGCTGAGGGTTCGTTTCCAGTTCGAATTGATCACAACGTTTACATATACAATTTGAAGACATCGAGTTCTGTACGAGAGTGTTGTGTACCGAACAGAGAGAGCACACCCAGAGACATTCAAGTGTGTTTTTGTGGCTGTTTTTCCTTATTAATGAATGTAAATGGCTCGGACAAACGAATTAACTTGTGATGCTCTTGTCGTTTCCGTTTGCCGTCGTCGTCGTCGTCAGCGTCATCATCGCGGCACTCCTTGCGTGGCTCTTCCATTTTATATATATATATAGGACCTCATCATTCCAACAAAAACTAGCCTGAAGGATTCTTCAGTAAAATTGAATTGACCTCTTTTGTTGAAAGCTGATCCTTTTCTATGTGTACTTGTGCCTCCGATGCTTCTGTTGTTCAATGTTTTGGTATGTCAAGTGGGAATCATCCAATGGTACATGATGAAGTTTTCCCGTTTCGACTCCAACAAAGAAATTAGTAGGTAGATATACATCTATATGTGCGTCTTCTCATGAATCTATATAGCTATTTATTTTGAAATGAATGAGGCAACATCGAACTGATGGAAATGAGTGGCAGCTAGGATGGTACACATTAACTTGCTGAATAGCTAAGAATTTTCTTTAGAATATTCTATCTACAATACACAGCATGGCACACAATTAGGATGAATTTGAAATGGTCCTTTGATGTATAAGGTATACGAACGAACGAACTGTACTGTATACCACTGCTGAATTGCTGAAATTTGAAATACTGGAAGCTATATTGTATAATGACGATAGTTGCTATTTGTACCCTTTCATTAGTATTGTCAGTGGATATCTTGTTCATGGTGTTGCTATAAAGGTATTCGTATTGCCCTATAAGTAAGTGTTCAAGTGAAATTCGTTAAGAAGTTTTCAACAAAGAATTTTTGGCTTCTTTGATTATATACATACATTGTGTTGAGTGTCTTTAGGGCACTGAAAGAGATTTTTTTCAGTTGCAGAGAACATTTTGTGTGATTCGACCAAAATAATATATTATATATTTCTTAGAAATGTTTTAAGAGAAACGCGATTCTACAAGATTCAAGAGATATTCTTGAATCTGTACAACAATAATATAGATAGATATAAGCATTTTGTTTCTTTAAATTAGTTTATAATGCACGTGTTAAGTTTCAACTGGAAATCGAAATAACAGCAAAATAAGCTTATTTACCTATATAACTGATTTTTTGATCTGGGCATTGATAGTCTTATGTTTTATGCTTACATCCTTTTTTTTAAGAGGAGTTAAAATAAATTGATAAACAAAAGAAAAGAGTCAACGGGACTGAAAGGGGAATATACTTTAATATATTTCTTTGAATTAATTAATTAATATTAAAAAAATGGATTTGGAATAATTTATATGTAAAAATAAAACAAGAGAAAAATGAAAAAAGTATCCATAAAAGACGAATGAAGTTTACTTTTTGAGTTAGCTTGAATTTCTCTAAGAAAAATATTTTAAAAGTTAATTAAATTAAATACTTAATCAAAAATTTAATTTAATTTCAATTTAAGCTTACATTTCTTAAAGAATTCTAACAGATTCTAACAGATATGTATAAGTGAAAATGTGTATCAAGCTCAAATAAAAAATTGATAATCTGATTTATCATAAAATTTCGACTAACAAAAGATAACCTTAAACAATCTTATAAAAATAGAGAATATTATAAAATTTGTTTTAAGTCAATCAGTTTAATGCTTTCTGAGTTTACGCGTGACAAACTAACTAAATAATGATTTTATAATCCAACAAAAAGTACCAAGTTGTATGAATAAATAAAAATTGATAAATTTCAAATGCTACGTGTTTTTATTAAGGAAGCATAATGATGTTAAATTAACATCATTATTATGAAAATTACTTGAATATATTTTATTTAATTAATTAAATATGAATAAATTTAAAACTTTGTATATTTTGATTGTAAATTTTATCTACCCTGAAGCAGATACAATTGTACGTGTACAATGTACACCTACACAATTACGCATACCACATCAACCATTTACTTAAAATTCAAAATAATTTATGTAACAATTCTATTTGGTAGTAAAAATATTGTTTCAATTGCTTATGTGTAAAATACTGCATTAACTATAATGTGGTTAAAATAATTTGATGTATGTAAAATGAGAGAAAGATAGTTATAATGGAACGAGCGCATATTTTATAAACTTCCTTCATAATTACTTGCAAATGTGCAGATGTATGCGATGTGAAAAGTTCAAAAGTTATATTATATGAAGTTAATTATTTCTCTCAAAATTGTTCGCTTAATGGTAATTCTAATTAATATTCTGTGGTGTAAGCATACTAAGCACAAATTTATCATCGTTACATGGCAGTATATTTTATCCCTAAAAAAAAATTTAGATACCTATATAGATCTTTATTTAGGAATCTTATGATATAATGGAGATGGTTTTGAGCTTTGAAACACCTTCCATTAAATAAAAGGAGGGTGAGTTATCTTGTTGATTATAATAAATTTTGCTTAATTAATTTTTCTTTATGACAAATTTAAAACCATAGAGAAGGGAAGAGCGAGTGTGGCGGAAGAGAATGGTTTCAAAATCTTCTTTAAAAATGATTTGTATAATTTAATATTTATTTATCTAAATAAGAAGTATATTACAAAATTATATTCAGGAATAATAAAAACTAAAATAATTTTGAAAGCAAAATAAAATCTTCTAACAATAATTTAAAAACTAGTCATATGTTATTTTTAAAATCTTATGATTTCCGATTTTTCCGGACTTCTGAGACATGTACATTATGTAGATAACAATTTTTTTTTTTTAAGTAAAATTATCTACCTATCTGAGAGAAAGCCACAGCCAGGAGGGAATAAAGATTGTTCTGAATGCCCAGTTATTCTAACAGAGTGATTTAAGCTTTTATAAGTGCTGTGATTTTCGGGAATCGAAGTTAATTGAAATCGAAAATCTCTATAGTTAAGGCTTCAAACAATTTAATTTTCTGTTCTAGCTACGACAGTTTGACATCACTTGAAAGAAGTCAATTATAAATATAGAATTTTAGTTTTTAAAAATTAATATTGATTGAATTGATTTTGTTAGAATTTTAAGTTCTGGAACTTTGCTGGCATTTTATGGACACACAGACCAACACACATCAGTATGCCAAAAAACATTATTAGTCAACTTAATAATCGTAACGTAAAGTTTGATTACAAACAATTCATAAAAAAGATATGACCGATAACGAAGTAAATCTACACACAAAGTTTATATTTGAAAAATTAACAAAAACCAATAAGTCAGTGTTTGTTAAACATCAATAAAATACACGAGCATCTTCCTCATCCCCCTTTAGATCATTTCTTTTGTTAAAAGGATTCCTTCATCACAAAAGCTGATAATCTAATAAAAAGGTATCTTTTCTCAACTTCAACCACAAGATGTGATTATAATGAGTAATGGAACTCACTAAGGACATCCTTCAAGGAAACGAGCAGCATATCCGTTTGTCAATAAAAATGTCTCCTATACTCAAAATGTAATGAACTCAAACAATTGTCAAGGATTTCAAAAAAGAAACGTCTTACATGCGTCTTACATATATTTCTAAATATAAAATGAAAGGAAGTGATATACATATATACATAGTATGTGTGTATTTTGTATATATATAGTTTATTTTTCTTTTGCAATAAACATACAGTATGAATATTCTTTGAAAAGCACGTATGAATGAAGGAATTTTCATATAAATTGAAGACATCCGGTATAACGTATGTATATTCTTATCATTATGTACATATTTATAATTATTGTATACATACACACACATCCTATTCTCATTTAAGAAACAATGTTGTTCTATCTTCATACATGCACAACACAATATAATTTTTCATGGAATTCAATTTTAAATAAATTAAATTTGCTAACTTAATTTTTGGAATTCAATCAGATGAATGGAATACATTATATATATGATAATATATATACGGAGTGTAGATTGGATAAATATTCTCGAATTTTCTAATAATAATGCTTGATTGGGTGTCTAGTATTTAATTGTATCAAATTTATATTCAGTTCCTGATTTGAAAATTATTTTGATGAATTTTATTAAATCTATGTACAATTACATACGATAAGAGTGTATGTATGTAGGTTTACAATATGCAGTCGATTAGTTCTTTATTATACAAAAAATAAACAATTACCAAATCCATTAATTATTCTTTTTTTATTAAGTCAATTTGTAACTAAATGCTGAAAGAGTTTAAATTCAATTTTGTGGAAGAGTTAAATAAAGTTTTATGAATTATAAAAAAATAGCAAGTTATAGTTCAGGGGCATATTCTTAAGATAGATAGGTACGTACCCGTATAGACCTGGACATATAAACTGACTCAGTACTTGAGTTAATTCCAAGTTAAACTAGACTAAGTTAATCTTGTAAATATAATGAACCCGATCGGGAGTATTTTTTCAGTGTAGCATTAATTTTAACTTTCAGTTGTCAAAAATGTATCGAAATCAAACACCATTTATGTTACTATGTTTTCTCTCTATTTTGATAGTGTCAGGAGAACTCATATATCAGAAATATCTTTTTAGTTCATCCTGAGCTTACTCATCAAATTCGTTAATTTAACTCGGGATATAAACGGACTGAGGTTAACTTGGGTTTAATTCTGAAACTGGGATTACCTGGCAAGTAACAATTATTTCTTGACTGAAGATTACACTGAAAATATTAGAATTTTTTTTAACAACTCTTAGTTTTTAGATGAGAAAGGCGGTTAATAAAATCTGGATTAACGATTTGAAGATATTTTTCTGACATTCTTTTTTTGAACACAGGTTCAACCAAAGAGACTATAACCGCCATATTATTAACTCCATTAATTCAGATTAAAACTTAAATCCAGATTTAAATTAATATAAATACAGATAATTTGTTTTTCTCTGATGATTGGTAAGACAAAAAACACAAAAAAAAAAATCTCAATTTATTTTCTTGTAGGTATACAAAATTTTAAAAGAAAATGTTAAAAAAGTTGTATGGTTAAATTTGTGTCAGAATTTTTTGTGCAGAAAATCATACTGTGTCAATTTTTGAGGAGTAGGGATAAAATACTTTTTCCGAATGGAAAAAAAAACTGCCGAACAAATCTGAAAAATTTTGTGAGCAAACATTTTACAAACAATTAAATGTCAAAAATTAAAACTGATTTTTTAAATCCTCAAAAAATCATTAACATACTGAAATTATACAACAACAAGAAAAATATCATACAACTCCTCCATCTGAGGAATAGGAAATAGAGAAAATAGAACATACATTTATATGACTCGTATCTGAGAAACAGTCGTCATTTTTATGCTAAAAACACAAAAAATTAAATCAGGTACTGTTTAATATTTGTGGAGTAATAAGAAACCCATCTTATCTCAACCATAAGCTATTCTTATACTTATACAATTACTTAGTTTCATGAATTGTTCTGCTTTATGATTTTTGAAATAAACTTAAATATAATTAATCATTCTACTTGAATTGTGCTTCATAACGCAAAGGATGATGGGTGTTTACCTCTAAGGACACTTGTATTTTGGGCCTTCTCCTGTTAACATCATTATGAAAAGGTTTACGAAATGATGCTTATATAATTAATCAAATTGTTTGTAGCAGATTTTGATGTGGTTTCTTTATATACATATATATTTTGTTTTTTTTGAAAATGATATTATACGGAGGGAATCAAGTTTTTATAATCATTAATCATATTGAAGTGTGTTTCCAGAAATTATTTCCGAGGTAAGGTATGTTGTTTAATTAGGATTTAAGAATTTCTGTAATATGCTCAAACTTTAAGTCTTGAAAATGATGTCTATATTAAAAAGTGGTAATGAAGAAAGTCAATTATGATGAGATAATTATAATGAAAAAGAAATTATTAACTACAAGAGAATGGGATACATTTTTATAGATTTCTTGGAATATATTTTTAGCTTCTTAATGCAGGTTTAAAGGTGGGAGTAAATGAATAAAATCAAGAGAAATAGAATTCGTAACTATTCATTACTAAGTCAATAAAGTTAGTTTAATATTTAATGACAACGCTAACAAGTTATTTTTTTGTTAGCGGTGGATTTTAAAACATTATTTAAACATTCGAGCTACCAATATGCTCTTTAGGGTTTTGTAAACGTAGGTCTCAACTCTTTACCAGTTTCTTTTTCATGAACTCCCATTTATCTTTTATAGCATATATGTATGTACCTATCTTTATTCCAACTCCTTTAATTTTATATTCAAGTTGATTGTGTATTTTTTTTTTTTGTTAAATGCTAATTTTACGCTTAAAATCACATTTTCAATTAAAACTCAACTTAAACTTCAAACAATGGTATCCTGCGAAAATTAAAAAAAACAAGACAGAGAACTGCACCATTGAACAAATATTGATTCTTTGAAATTGATTTTTGCAGATATCTTCTTGCAGATACTATGGACTGTATCCCTTTAATGAAAATCAAACATTTGATTTGGAACTCGTTTTCCAATCAGTTTGTATGTTCATAGCTCTGATCTAGCTTTTTACATTTTTACTTCTTGAGTTACTATTTAATAATTTTTTTTTTTATTTTCGATTAATCACTTAAAAGACTATAGGATTCACTATTTTCTTGAAATTATATTCCTCTAAGTAGTAAACAAATAAAGAAAGATATAACATTTTTCTAATTTTAACTTTGAATGAATTTATTATAAAGATTCATTTTTTCTTCGATTTTGTTTTGTCATTTTCTTCACAAAATACTTATACTTTATTGATTTAAAATTGAAAAGGTAAACTTTAGGCCTTCGAGTAAACAAGATAAATCCAGTCATTCACTCAGTAAAATAAAAAAAAAGAGGTTGTTGTTTTTGTTTGTTTGTGCATTCGCACAGATAGCATTTGTGATAGATAATTCTTTGTTATTTTCTTTTGATTGATTTGAAACATTTTATCATTCCTTAATGCGAATCAAACAACAATTGTTCGGATTCCCAGACGCACGGTTTTTACTTAAGTGCACATTAAAAGGAAATCAAAATTCGCAATCCTTAACAAAGAGATTTTTTTTTTTTTTTTTTTTGCCGATAGGGGTAGAACCTAAATCATAATTTTTTCTGAAATAACGAATGGTTTTTTGTTCGATGGAACTTTGTTTAGTGAACAAAAGAAGTAATGTAGTAGAAAAAGGGTTTTATTCAATAATGAAGGAAAAAAATTTTATGGATCAATAAAGGTTCAATATGTTTAGAAAAAAGTAAAATAGCAACTTGTGCTTTACTTCTATATGAACCATTAATGAAAGGCATGATAGGTGGGAGTTTTTTGGGAAAAAATGAATGCTAACGAGATTGAGCATAATATTAAAAAACCTTACTGAATGAAAGCTTTATAAAAAAATGTTCTTTTTCGACTTTCAAAAGCTTCACTGATTTCTATAAAATATTTGAGATATTTGTAATTTAAAAAAAAAAAGGAAATTCTTCAAAGACTTGTAACTGTGATTTTAATGTTTATATATATTTTAGCCATTTTCTATATTTTTTAAAATGTTTTTATTAAAAAGTTAAGTGAAATTAAATAAAAATTTATTGTAATGCTTGGAAATAGACAACATTCCCTGTGCTAAATGCCTCCATACAACTGTGCATAGGGAAAACATGCACTTCTCTCTTTTGTAATAACTATACATATTGCTTAGAGCTCAATCAAAAACTTTGTTGGTTTGAACAAATTTTAATATTTATAGTACAGCACCATCTATCAAAAAAAAAGAACTTTAAAACTTTTGATAATCCAAGTGTACTTATTACTTGAAAAATAATATTTTTGTAAGACGTTTCAATTCAGTTTGGTGGTTAGTTTTTGGTTTAAACAATTTTTAGATTTTGTTGTTCCATCCATCAGAAAAATTTAAAACTTTTGTTTTTTTTTTAGCCAAAATTTATAGTTTGGTGTTCAGCAAGCATCTATCCGGAAAAATGAAATGCACTTCTCACTTCACAACAAATATATTGTGTAAGTTTCAGCCCCAACGGATATTTAGTTTTGGAGTTTTAGCTAATTTTGGTATTTTTTTAGCGTCATCTATCAAATTTTTGTTTGAACTTTTTAATTGCGTGTACTTCATATTCCATAACAAATAATATGTAAGTTTAACAGGTTTTAGGTTTTTTTTTTTTTAAATTTAATTCTTATGTATTGAGTTCTTAATTCAATAAGTTAAAATAAAAAAAAAACTGTGCTTTTGGAAACGTTTGTTTAGTAAAATAAATTCCAAAAAGATCAAATCAAATCAAAATCAAATTTTGTGTTAATATTCCAAATGTTTTTTTTAAATTTTGGTATAATCTTTTCGCCGTCGTAAAAAGAAGTCACAAAAAATATCTGAATAGAGTTAAATAACCACTAGGTGTCGAATTTGAAAAAAAAAAAAAATAATGAATAGTTTTCGAAGCATTGAGCTTGCAATAAAAACAAATTTGTAATTCCAAAATAAAATAAATGGTTTGAATCCTAAAATTAGAAAGATCATATCAAATTTTCATATTTTTAAATTCTCTAAAATTCAAATACGAAAATACAGTTATTGGTAATTATTTGAACATGAAAGGTTCTATAGTTAAAAAGAATAAATTAAAAAAAACTTATCGTGGGCTTCACCGAAAAAATAACTCACATGAAATATCTTTTAAAACAGTCAAGTTAAATTTTCAAGTGTGTATTAATATCCTGTTCTTGTATAATACCGGATATTATATTTTTATTAATGAAACCATTATTATTAATATATTTTCCTTAATTGTGGTAATTTATAATTTTAATTGTATGTACATTGTTTCTATTAAAAGACAATAATAAAAACTAACAAAAAACAAAATGAAAACAATTTATAACAAATTTACCTCAAATAAATTAAAACAAAAAAAAATAAATGAAATAAAAATCCATTAATTCCATTCCCGATGGGTCAGAAGGTAAACAAAACCAAATGTCCCGCCCATTTTGCATGATTCTAGTAATTTATTGCCTGCACGAAACTATTAAACCAAACAACAACCAAAAAACGAAATTCACTTAGTGTCAAGTATTTCACTATACAAATATAGTACCTACTTGAATGACATTCCACCACAGTCTTAGATATAAAAAAATATCCTTTTGATATGAATAAACAAACAAAAAAAATTCTCACTATATCAAAAGTGATCCTTCCCCAATCCAGGAGAATAAACATTTGCGTGTGTCTTTTTTGACATGCAACAATATTCTAATTCTACCGAAGAATGCGCCACGCTGCCACAACTATATGTATATACTTAAGTTAAATCCCACAAGGGAAATATTAACTATTTATAAAGATTAGGTATTTCATTAAGTTAAGATTAAAATCATATCATATTGTTTTTCCTTAATATATCCTTGAGGACGAATTAAGTGACAACGTGAAAAACAACTGAATATTATATTGGTGAAGGTTTAAAAATAAAATAACATTATGGCATAATATTCGTCTCTATACTGATTCATTAAAATGGCTGTCCAGATTCAATCAAATTATTCTAACTAATTTCTTCAAAGGTAATACAAAAAACGTGTCAAATAAAATTCAAAGCAAAGTTGTTCAGGTATATTAAGTTGTCTTCATAATTATCTACGAGGTCTTAGGTTAAGATCTATTACCCATCTTCTTTAAAATTAATGCAAATTTAATTAGTTTTGTTTCGAAATGAAAATTAACTTTGTAGGAGTTGAGAAAACCTAAAATCCCGAAAACACAAAATATAGAAGAATTTAGATTGAAATAAAAAAATAGATTTTATCAAAGTGACATACTATGTATTAATTTTTAGAAAAATGGTGCAGGTAATCAGAAATATTTTGATGCTTAAAATGTACCATACTATTATTCAGTAATCTAGTGGAAAAATTAAAAAAGTCAAAAAAAGATTATGGACAGGGTGAACTAAAACCTGATTCAAAGAATGGTTTTATTTTTTGATATTAAAAAAAAAATCCGTTAATCGAAAACCGTTATGATTCGGTATGGATAAGTTACTAAATTCTGAGAGGTTATGACTTGGCCTATCACATGTTTTAGTTTGGACCATTGATTATGGGACACCCTGTATATATCGCGAATATTTCATTTTATATAATTTTTTGATTTCGTGAAAAAAATTATTCTGGATTTCGGATTTTCAGGGTTTTGCGGTTTTTGGTTCATGGGTTGCCGGGATGTTTTCTGATGTTGACTTTTTGATATGTCGATTTTAGAAATTCTGACCCCACCCGCCATTCAAGTGGTTCAAAAGCAGTCGTACGTTTTTTTTGATATTTCGTTATTGGATTTTTATTAAAAAATCACATGATTTTTAATTTTTAACATAAACTCATATTTTTCAAGAATTAATACTAAGTTCTTTATTTTTAATTTTTTTAAGGAATAATTTTAGTACATAATTCTCAGAACTGGGTTTAAAATTCTTTACCATTTTCTCTTATTTAAGCGACTTGAATCACAAGAGCGTTCCAGTAGTTCATTATATTTTTGTATCAAATAACAATTTGTTTGCATTCATGAAAGATTATAAATTACAAGGGATTATTGACAGACCTAGATGAATAAGTTTCTTACTTTACTTTATTTCTTTTTTTTTTGAATAAAATGAAAGCTTTTGAAATAAGGATCTTTTATGAGGTCGAATATATTATGACAAAAATCGATTATTCTCATTAAAAAGGAATGTGCAAGTGATTGTGCACTTTGTTTAAAAAGAGACTTATCATGTCGTCTTTTGTATAGTTTCGTGAAGAAATTTTAAACGAAAAGAAAATTTCATCCAGAGTGCTTCTATTTATAGTTTTTTTTTTTCTTAAAATTTTTCTTCATGCTTTATTAAGGATGACACAGTGAGAAAATCTTGAGCGGAAATTGCTTTGGCAATTGAAATGTTGAAATTTTTTGAACCTTGAAGTTGTCTATTGAAATATGTAATATTTAAGTGGAGAAAGTGCATTGCTCATTTAGATTTAAAAAAAAAAGATAAGTGTTGACACTGAAGTGAACTTTTTCTTCACGTACACTTAGGCGTATGTGGAATATTTGTTTGTAAATATTTTATTCTTGAATGAATAAGATTGAATTGATTACATTTATCACAGAAATAATAACAAATAAATATATAGTGCCAATTGATTTGTCTCGCGTGTTTGACAAAATTGTAGCAACGACTTAAATATCACTAATAGCAAATAAATTGTTTTTGAAATGAAATCGATATTTGTAAAAAAAAAAAAATAAATAAATAAATATGTCTGAAAATGACAACTCAGACGATTAAATGCTAACGTGTCAACTGAGTTCTTCAACGTACAAAATTTTTTGCTGACAAAAAAAACACACAAGATATTGCCACACCCATCACTCGTAAAAACAAAAATTAAGCCACTTGGCATAGAAATCTAATAAAAAAAAAAAACAAACTCTGTCAAATTGTTCAAGGTGTTCCTTCTACCATATCAACCATTTGCCTGTCACAATATCAAAAGCAGGTATAGGTAGGTACGTGACTCTTCTTGAGTTGAGCTTTTATTCTTAGAGTCATTGTTTATTCGCTTATCCTTATGCTGGATTTTCGTGCCTTTCATGGAAAATAAAACACATCTATGTCGGAATATTGTTTCGGAGAACAAAACAAAAGGCAAGATTTAATTTACTCGCCTAATATGAATTATATCTTTACCTGGCGATGTAATGGTGTAAACATAAGGGCCCCGTTACGAGTATATACGGAGAGTATAGATACTATTAATAGATAAGAACCTAGATTTAGGTATATTTTGCCAACGAACATTAATATAACGTCCTTTGGGTTTATATTTGGTGGGATTATTATCTCCCATTTCCCATCATCCATCACTACGCTTCTCTAGTATATATATGTATGTACATATGTCTGATATGACGAAGGATTAAATGTCATATTCGTTTGCACAATAAAGACTCAGTGCGTGTGTGTATGTACGGTTTTCTTTTTGGAATTAGTTTTAAGCTTTTAAGGATGACTGGCTTTCGTGAGTTTTCTATTTTGTACGTACGTATGTATCTAACTATATACGTGGGTGGATTTTACGTTTTTCGATTCGTTGTGCTGCATCTAAATAGAATTTATAGGTTTTTTTCCTATTTGCCATATGTTCTAAGAGTCTTGACACACAAAATGATATTCAGCGACGACGACTAAGAAAATCGATGTTCATCCTGTAAAATAAGGATGTGCGGTGGGGGAGGGAGGGAATGAGATAAATATGATGTATATGATAAAATTAAGATGCTAAGTTTTACCTTAGAATTTATGAGTGATTAAAACTCTTCTTGAAGGATCATTTTCGGATTATAAGGTTTCAAAATGATGCTCTCAACAAATTCTGAATAGAATTGAATAATTTTTACAAGAATCCTTATATGAAGATTTCTTAGAAAACTAAAATTATTTTAATTTTAACCATAATACCTATGTATAACATAATGTGGATATGTATATATATACGTACTTATATATTCAATTTAATTTACATTAAGTACATGTAATTCAGTCACTTAAATCTTTTTTTTTCTAAATGAAGAGCATTTCATAAAAAAGTTTTAAATTCATGCTTAGGAACAATAACTATAATTCAAAATTTAAATACCTAGAATTTTCATTTAACCAAGGATAACTTTAATATATTATTTTTTTTTAATGCAGTAATTTAATATAAAAACAAAAAAAAGTCTAGAGTGATGGTTTAAAATCTTCTTACTTTGAAAGGTTATGTCAAGATTAAGTTGTTAAGAATTTAGGAGAATGACAGAACAATCATTTTTTCTTTAAGTGATTTTACACCTGACAAACAAAGTTTTAAAATTAGCTATATTTAACTTCCCTTAGCCTTCCACAAGCTGAGATAAAAATCTGCCAGAAAATCATAAAAAACATCTTTAAAAATTGTAAGTCTTACACTGGCTTGGATTTATATTAATTGATATTGATTTTGGCCAAGTAGCATCTCTAATGACTTGACTCTAAGCACCATGACGTCACTACCCTCTTCTTATGTTTCTATAAAAAATTGTGCGATAATATAAATATACCTATAAAGCAGTGCAGTTGTTGAGCTTTTCTTTTTAAATAAATAAATACTTGTACATTTGAATTAACTTAATTTATTTAAATACTTAAAATTAAGAATATTATTGTTATAATATCTATAAATTGATTTTCTTCTTGCATCGTAAGAGGCTCAAACGGAAATCCCAAGGGAATAACCTGGGTTGTTGTTGATATTTTAAGAATATTTTGTTTATACCTTAAATGACAGCTGTCAACTTCATCAATTGTCTTCTTCCTTTGACTTCCCATAATCCAAATAAGACTTTCACCTCGAAAAATTTTCCGATAAAACTGAATCTTGGTGGAGAGTTCTATTTGTATGCATTAAGAATTTTTAAAAAGAACGTTAAATTTGGACGATTTTTCCAAGGACTTTTATTTAATGGAGTAAAAGTGGTAACTTTTAGTTTTTTGTGAAAAAAAACCTTCATATAAACAATGCCAGGCCCTGGGCAAAAAACAAAAACTTCCAATTTAATGAATAGGAGTTCTAGTCTTGTTGGATAGAGTTCACACTAGATATTCGTCATGAAATGATGAGTCCAAGTGAGATCGCCGGGACGAAACGCCAAAATTTTTGTGGACTAAAGGCCGTTAAAAGCTATTTGGAATCAATACTGATTTACCTCACAATTTGCTGATTTCTTTCCTCTGATCCTTAAATCAAGGATTTGCGGTAACTGCCAACACGTTACAGCAAAATTCAACCACTTTAGGGATTTAGAATTGCTGCTTGTTCTCTTATCTATATTAATAAAATCACAGCAATACCATCTGATATTGAACATAAAATATTACTCTTTATTATTAAATAATGATTATATATTTATTTAATTTTTAAGCTTCCGTTAAAAAAATATCAATTTATGTATGTATTGTTTTGATGTTTTTAATCACGGAATTTGTAAGCGATTGTAATTATAGAACTTGAAAATCATTATTTTATACAAACACAGTAAATAAAATTAAAAAAAAAAAACTTTATTCAATTAAAACGTGACAGATGAAAAAACAAATATTGTTGAAAAATGTATAAAAATTATCTGTTATTATGCAATAATTACTCTCAGAACTGTTTTAATATTTAATTTCTTTTCATGTCAATATACACAAAGCACCCTCTTTCCGTTTGTAATTACAGATAGTTTTTAGTCATTAAAATAATTGACTTTATTGTTGATAATTTTAAATATAGCGATTTTTAATATCATTTGTATATTATTCCGGATTTTTAATTTTTTTAATTACATATCCTACAAAAGCATTAGAGTTTATAAATTGCATTTATATTTTTTTAATGCAGTTGTTTTCTACATATGCTATACATATCTATATAATGTTTAAAATTAAAATTGCCTCAGTCTATACTAATAGCAAAAAAAAACACATAAATACAAGTATACTCGTACTATGTACAAAAAATTTAAAAGCTTATATTTTGAGTTCTTAATTTTATAACATTTATTGCTATTAAAATTGCCTGGGAGCAGCCAATTAATATTGAATAATTTAATTAAAATAATACCATAATATAACCATAGAATTTTATGAATAATTTGTTTTTCCAGCTTAAATTCTAGCTACATCAAATTTTAATCCGTGTTCGGTGAAATAAAAAGCAATTAATTTTTTTCAATACCTCGTTACAATTTTTTTTAATTTTTGTATTTATATTCTTTTTTATTTGCTTGGGAAATTTATTTATTCAAATTTGCTTTCACCATAATGCATGTACAGAGATTTGTTTTACTCAAATCAATTTTTAAAATAAATTTAAAATCTCTCTTCGATAAAATATAAAACCACTCCTTTCATCATGTACCTAAATTATTTTGCAATGTAGGTATACATGCAGTGCAACCTTCTATATATAAATATATTTGAATATAATAAAATTAATTTTGAAACAAACATAAAAAAACAACACTTTTAATAACAAAATCGTTGCATATTTTTGGGAATTAAGAGAACAAAGTTGTAACAGGCTGCTCGACATGTGGACGTAAAAATATTAATGCTTAATATCGAAATAGCTACATGAATTTTCTTACATAAAATGTTCAAACTTTCAAAGCTGATTTTATTTCTTCCATATAAATATCAAAATTTTCCAAGTGCAACAATATAAGAGCAACATATTGCATAAACTTTGGCTAACTTTCAACTTTTTAACACGTTTTGAAAGTTTCCAAACACAAACTAACCACGATCTTTTAGGTTTTTATTGAAAGAAAAGTGCACGCTTGATGGTGCACAATTTGAAGTTGAGTTGTTGCCTCTTGGTGTGTGTAATTTGGCAGATTGTGAATAAAAGTACATACATACAAAAAGTTTTTAAGACAAAAATTAGGAAATGTTATTAATTTTGAAAAACATGAACAAAGTTAACAGATTTTCAATAACTGGTTTGAAAGGACAAGAAAAAAGGTTTTTTTTTTTTACAAAAAGAAAACAAGGACAAAATTGAGTAGTTGGCAAAAGAAGTGAAAACTTCCTTTTTCTTAAAGCATTAAATGTCAAATACTGGTTACAAAATGATTTTTTTTTGGTGTTTGCGTTGGATGGATTATATTATCAATTGTTTACGATTTACATATATGTGTAAGCATGGATAGCTAAAAAATGTGAAATATGTTGATAAAAGAAGGCCAAAAAGTGGATTTTCCATGTAAAAAGTTAACAATTAATTAATTTTTTTGCAAAATTTTGGCAAAAGAAGTGAAAACTTCCTTTTTCTTAAAGCATTAAATGTCAAATACTGGTTACAAAATGATTTTTTTTTGGTGTTTGCGTTGGATGGATTATATTATCAATTGTTTACGATTTACATATATGTGTAAGCATGGATAGCTAAAAAATGTGAAATATGTTGATAAAAGAAGGCCAAAAAGTGGATTTTCCATGTAAAAAGTTAACAATTAATTAATTTTTTTGCAAAATTTTATTTTCTTCGAATTAGGGCTTGGGAAATTAATTTATTTCACTGAATTTAACTCATCATTCTTCCGCCTATTGTGAGACAATAAACTTGTTGCAAGATTTTTAATGGCTACTGGCTGATCTGATAGAGAAGGTCTATATTATTAATTATATTTCTTTTGTCGGCTTTATAGTTCACACTATGTCGTAGTAGATAATATAACAAGTGGAGGTTAGAAATTTCAACAATTCAAAGCTTATCGACTCATGATTTTCTTGTTTTCAAAATAGAAGAGCAGAGAATAGGTTAGGAATAAGTAAGCATTGGGCTCATTTGTTTTTCCCTCTGACTGCCGTTGAGGTGGGAATTATATTCCTACCGTTTCTTAGATCTAAGTTAATATCATGGTCTGAGTTTACTCCTGTAGCGCTTACTAAAATAGCTTTGTATCATATGAAATATCATGTTTTTGTTTTTTTTTTAATTTTTAATAAAATTGTAAAACTGTAAATTTTTTATTGTGTTAATTGTTAAGCCCAAAAAATGAAAATGGTTTTAAGGTCTTTGTTTCTTAAAGCAAGTTTTAATTAATTTCTTCGAGACAACCCAGATATGCAGAGCTTACCTCATTCTCAAGGAAAAAGCATCACATTTATGCTATGAATAGTTTTCAATTCGACATAATTTCAATTGGTCTTGTGAGGGAACATTTTGTGATAATGAATCATTTAAACAATAGTTCGGAAGATGGTTTTTAAAATGTATTGTACCTGTGTTTGAGTAAAAGAAAAAAAAATTGATTTGGTCTTAAATTCTTTTTTAGCCTTAATGATTAACTTTATTTACTGTTTTTAATATTATCGATTGATACGTTCTTTAAACGTTTGATTATAGTACATTACAACAACCGATTCATTTTAAATAAAACCATAACCAAATTATTCAAATTCATTTTGAAATTGTTTCCTTCCCAAAAATTAAATAAAAATACATTCTTATGTAAATTTAAACATAATAAAATCCAACGAACCCAATAAAATCATTGTTTAGAGAGTAACTCTAAACTAAATCGAAATCAAATATTTTACTGAATCGTTCCAATCTATTCTAAAACTTTTTTCATTACAAAAAAAAAAAAAACTTCAAAACTATTTTACTTGTAAAATCAAACTCAAACCAGACCACAGAACCATCACAATAATAGCTCACCAAACAGCAATTTAAATGAATTCATGCCTCCAATTCTAAAACTTATACAAAATTCTATATATATAATATATACCGAATTGAGTTCATTGACGTCGACCATATCCTTTCTCACTTAACATCCATAAAAGGGAAATATATTTAACACGCATAAACAAACAAAAAAAAAAAAAACTTTACAATTATACTCGAAAATGATTTCAAAAACTTTTCAAATGTTTGGCTCCAGCTTTGGCTCTCTGTGGATACGGTCAGAAAGCATAATGAATGGATGAACTTCAAAAATAACATTTCATGCTATTTTCGTCGTATTCAAATTTGAAATGATTTGCTGTATATAGGTACCCTTTGCTTTGTGGGTGTATATTTTTTTTTGTATTCAAAGAAATATGCTTTCATACATAAAAGGAAATAGAATTTGAAATTTCACAGTTATTTTGTTTGTTGTTCTGGGTTTAATTATTCCTCATCATTCCATGGATCTGGAATTGTAGTTATAGAGGAGTGGGGAATCAAAAGGTTTTTTTTTTTTACTTTATTTTCTTGGTGGGGGTTTTGAAAATGTATTTATTTATTTTTTTTACTTTATGTACTTTTTTCCTGTGGGTTCGCTATAGGCTATTAACGCTTTGTCTGTACATATAAATTTGATCCCGCCACCCGACGATAGACACTGCTTAAAGGAAACACATAAAGAAACTTTTTTATTAGGGAGTAATTTACCCTGATTTATTGCATTGGTGTTGAGTTACTTTTTTTTTATTTGATACTAAATAATGGCCTTTTTTTATTTCCTTATTTGTTTAGGGAATGTTGGTTGAACACAAAACAGAAGGTCGTTGATTAACACAGATTTTAATGCCAGAAGTAATTGAAAAGCTATACCTACATTTAGAGAGTGTAAAGGTAAGTTTTTGTTTTTTATTTGTTGAAAAATAAAATCAGCTTAAATTTATATTGTAATTTTAAACACCTTTGGTTGATCAAAGAAATTTATGCTCTTGATCTTTTTGTGAGATATTTTTCAAATAAAAAAGGTTTTTCATGAATAAGAATTATCTCGAAAGGAATGGAACCTTCTGTTAATTATACATTGATTTAATATTCATATATGTACATATTTAAATTAATGTGTCAAAGAATTGTTAAATAAATTGGATATAGGATTGTATTGCAATTTTTTTTATTTCAATTTAAGTTTTAAAATTTTATGGTATTTAAATTTTATTTAATTAAGGAAATAGGAAATTAATTTAACAAAATGATTTAGCAAATAAAGAAAGTATACACATACAAAAGTAGGTATGTTTAATAAAATTATTAGAAAGTTCGATTATGTTGAAGTATAGAATGAGAGTGTCTTTTCCTGATAAAATTAAGATTGACAAGTGAGGTGAGTTTGTGAATAAGGTAATAGATCACCAACAGGGTGATCCCACATGGATATTTGAAGAGATGATCTCTAATATACATAATTTGATATCATAGTTGGGACTATAATGATCCCATTGACAGTACCTTGGGTGTCCTCCTTCGATGGTTTTTCAAGGATTTCAACTGCCTCTTAGGGTGGTCTGTCCCGCCCCACGTAACCTAGCCGATTTTTCGCTTAGGCAGGCATAAATGTCAAAAGTTTGCTTATAAAATAGAACCATGGGTGAGATGTTTACCAAATGCGTGGTAGTAAAAAAATTAATTGTGAAATGAACAAATTTATTTATATTCCAAAAAATATAATTGGGACTTATGGCCTAGGCAATTTTTTCACTACGCTTAGTAAAATTGTGGTAGTTATGGTTTGCGGGATTGCAAGTTTCTGGTACTGGTACTGGAATTCTTGTGGAACGATTGCGGGACGTTCTTCAGGGGCAAAATTAATGAAATGCATTTTTTCTGGATATTTTGGTAAGTCAGCTATTAAAGGTTCCAACAGGTTTTCCTGGTCAATGTTAAATAACACCAATAACGAACGCGATTGAATCGAGAACAAGATTTTCAATTTGTCTGTTTAACGATGGAATAAAATAGTTTATTATTCAATAATTACTTTTATATTCCCAAACCTAAACTCCTTAACAACCCTAATGCAAACAATTTGGACAAGTTTCACTCCAAACATCATTATATTTTATGGCGCACTTTCATGTTTCCTGGACTGTATATATACACCATATAAAAACATTATTCATACTCTGCACAGCATATGTGATATTCGAATAAAAGCTCATAAAACAGTCCTTCCTCCTATTAAGTGGAATTTGTCCACATGCTTTTAATTGCTGGCATTTCCATTTATAAGACTTGGTGGAATTTAAGTCTTCAAAAGGAAGAAAAAAAATACACGTCGTTGCCTTGTATTTGTAATTTAGTATACCTACTTAGGATCCTGGCCATATTTTTTAGCTCTAGGGACCTAAGTACCTACATATCAACATACATATATCTAAATCTATATTGCAAAAAAAAACTTGAATTGAATACAACGACAATATAAAAAACAAAACACATACACATATAGCTATAACTACGCCAAAGGGATGTATTACACGAGGATCAAGATATTACAAAAGAAGAAAAACTTGATGAACTGTTAGAACCTTCCATATAGCCAAGCAATGCTATTGTATAAATAAATGCCTTTAAGCACAAACGAATATATTTTGTATTTAAAAAGGTTAATAAGCATAAAATCCTGCGTAAACGTGAGAAGTCTCTTTGTGTAGGTATAGTTATATTTCACACATATAAATATACGAGTGATTGTACACGTCGTATATTTTTGATGTGTAACGTGCAGAAAACTGCCAAAATGGCTTTATTATTGTATTTCAGTTCCAGCGAGAGTAATGTGAAAAATCTCTTATAGAATTAGAACATTCTCACGAAACCAATAAAGAAGAATTTTATGGCCATCTGTTTCGAACAATATACGAATTGTATATATATGTACTAAGAAAATGGAATTCGAAATAAAATACAAAAAGGACTAAGGATATTAAGAATTGACTCGCATTGGACAAATGACATATTGAAATGGTTTTTTGGACATACATTGGAATTAGTAAAAAAGAGAAAAATCTTATTTTATATGAATAAAAGGCATTGAATTTTTTGCTGATTTAATGACAGATAATAATAATATGGCTCACAAGTCACAATCAGGGTTGGTAAAACTGTCACTTCTGATAAAAAAAAACTAAATTTGTTACGTAAAATTCGTAATTTATGTAGGTAGTTAAACGTAGTTAAATTTAGTTAATGAAACTAACTGTAGATTCTAAAATTTCAAATTTATCAGCTGTCATTTTAAAGTTTTAATTTTGAGCCAAAGTATTCAGTTATTCATTGAAGATTTGAATTCCAGCAAAACGAAGTAAAGTTGTTTATTTATTAGCATTAATCTTTTTCGTTCCAATTTTGTATAGATGTAGAGAAAAAGGACGAAACATTTACAGTAAGCTTTAGATTTGCATTTAGCTTGTACACAAACCCATTGCATTGAGTCTGTATCTGAAAATAAAATAGTGATCAATTTAAAGTTCAATATAATAATGAAATTATTTTTCCGATGTAAATATTTTGATGTTTTTAATTTAATTTTAAAATTCTTTATTAAATAAAAAATAATATAACTATATCAAAATTTACAGAAGGGTGAACAAGTGACACTTATAATCTATCTAAAAGATCTATCATTCTATAAAGGAGTACGATGTAGTAGTGGTAGTTAGATTTCTTGTGCGGTTATCCTTGTTTACTTAAAAAATTCAACAATCCTCTTCTATTTTAGGATCTTAAGTGTTTCTCTCTCAAAGTTTTTATAAATTTTTTTTTCTTAAAACTTTTTTCAACCGCATTCAACTTAAGTAGACAGAAAAAAAAAACTCTATAGCTAATTATTTTTTAATTTACTTTTATTATTCAAAATAGAAAAGAAAACAACGCCAAAGGCGTTCAACCAACAACAAGGAAACCACTCACATAAGTTTTCAAGCAACAAAAAAAAAAAAAACAATAATCTAGAAAATTTTTCCGTAATAATAATTTCTGTCCAGGGAAAAAGTATATTATCCTCAGATAAACTTTTGCCACCATGAACTCATTACTCATAGCGTCTCATCGTCATCATCATCACTCAGTGTTGAATATTTTTGTAAATGATGCGTGCGTTTGTGTGTGTTTTAATTTCTAAAAGCTGTTTTGATATTTAATGCAAATGAAGGAATACAAATTATATATACATCTACCACTTCGAAATATTTATATTCATTTTTCTTGTGCTTATAACGAATTAATATTGGACTTGTTTTGGCTTGTTCCTTTTACATCCACTTTAAGTTTATATGCAACTTAAGAGAAACCTTATACTATTTTGTAAAATTATATAGAATTTATTAAAATAATATTAGAATATTAACCAACATTTAAAATGTTAAAAAATGAAGGAAAGTAATCTTTGTTTACTGATGTACCTATGTAGTTACTTCCCTTGATAAGTTGGTCAGTAAAATATGTTATCTCTTTTAACCTTAAAATTTTGTATATATTTTTTTTTTAAATTTTCGCTTTTCTCGCAATCAATCTACATGATGTACCTACTTAAGCCGTTTTTTCCCTGGAGCTTTCAGTTTTTTTTCTAAAAAATTAAATAACCCCACAAAATTACTTACAGTAGATATTTAAAGGATATTGGTCTTATTTATAAACGTTGTCTAACTTTAGACAACTGTCCAACTTTGAAAAATGTGTTCCAAAACCTTGTTTATTGTTGTCTTATAACTGCCTAACTTAGACACATGAGTAGATTGCCTTAACCGTGAATAATGTGATATTTATTTTTATTAAATAAAGCATATTTCCACGAATTTGAAAATAGTTAGACAGTGTCTAAGTAGACAAAAATCTAATAAATATGACTGTATGTGTTTTAGAGTTAAGACGCAAAAAAAAAATTACATCAATAATCAGATTTTTCAGAATGTTTTCGAAGTTAAAGTCAAATTTTACTGAAAAATGAGTTGATGTTGATTTTTTAAAACGGAGATTAGAGCTTCTGTTAAAAGTAGAAAAACAATGTGCCATTGCCGCAAGTTTTTCTCGAAATCAATATCGCCTAAGTGAACAACTGCACATTTGTTTAAATCGAGGAAAATGGTGGATCCAGTGCCCCTTTTCTTGTCTAATTTTAATATTTTGTTATTGATTCGGATAATGCGGTGAGTAGTTCTTGAACAGCCATTTTTTAATTTCAAACACCTCCAACTTTGCGCAATATATTACTTTAGATTTGTGTACTGTGCTCTATGCAGACTAAATGAAATATTAAAATACCTACTTTAAAAGCGAAGCTGGTTTTCTTAAGGAAGGGGCGCTCTCTCCTTTCCCAAGTCTTTCGTTCGTTTGTTTACATTTGTACCGTCATCGTCAGTGCTGTCTGTTAAGCAAGTACGGTCAGTGCTGTCAGTTAAGTAAAGTTTGTAGTTCGCTCCTCACATAATGTACATACATGACAGAAGATGATTTTTAACAAAATTGACATTGACATAACATATTATCACTTGTTGTACTTAAGGGTGTGTGATGTGACATCAGACCCTTCAGAATAAGGTTGTAATAAAATTTAATTTATGAAATGTGAAAAATATGAGAAAAGTTTTTAATAATTTTTTTTTGGCCCTCTGCACAAAGAACATAAATAATCTTCTATATATTCCTTATAATTTGGAACCTACTAATTTATGAATCAACAACCTTCATTATAACATCATAACTAAAATATTAGCTTCAATAATTTTCCAATATATAATTTATTATGTAATCAATAAAAATTATACCAGTCAAGATTTATATATGTATATTAATATTCTTCATTACATTTTCACGAATGTAGTATTCATTAGAGAAATACCCTAATGCCTAATCAAATACCAACCTGAATGAGTAGGTCTAGGTATAAAGATAAATATTTTCTTTCATTTTGGTTTATATGCTTATGTGTTTCAGGTAAGTTTTGATGAATAAATGATAACACTAATTGACAAGAAGTTTCATTTTTTCTCCGAAATTTTCTTCCCATTTTCATCGAAAATCCAATTCCACCTCCAAGAAAAAAAAAATAAATTGGATAAAGGTTCTATGTTAAATGAATTATTTATATACCTTTACCATACACACATTTATGCCATATGTGTGTGTAGTGTATTGTATTCATAAGGTGTAGGTAATTGAATTTTCTAAAAATAGTTACGTAAGTTTTCGAATATATATAGAAATGATATTTTTGTATATATACGTGATATTTGTATTGAAATCTCAAGGTCAATTCTAATGGAACTATTTAATTGGGTTCAGCTTTTAACTTTATCTCTGGCTGTTTTTGGTTTAAGAATAATTAATAATTTACCTATGAGTTATTCAAATTAAAATTGTTTTCCTTTTGAAATTTAGCTTCAACGTAAACGTTATTAAAAATGAATCGAAATTTTCCAACTAATTGGTATTTTTTAATTTCATTGAAAATTTTACATAAACGCGCCTTCTGAGTTTTTGAATGGGACGAACAATCAATAGGAACTGTTTTCGTATTACGCTCTTGGAAATTGCAGATTGTTTAAAAAAAAAACTTAATACCTAGGCCAATACCAACACACAAACAAAAAATAAGCTACAATAAGCATCCCACATTCTACTGCATCCTGCATCTGCTGTTGCGACATATTCAACGATGAATTTCTGTATTCAAAAACTTAAGATTGAGATTGTAGGTTAGGTAGAATGTATGTAGGTATACCTCTACATAATTTACCTCCTTATATTACGTGAAACCAATTTCATTCAAGTATTCTGCTATTTGTTTTAGTGGCGTTAATCTTTTGTTCTCTAAAAAACCCCAAGCATATATATAAGCGACTTATTTATCATTTGCAGCATAAGGCTATAACTATGCCATACCATCATATGGGAACAATCTTTGCTATTATGGTATTCATTCATTCAACGATCCTCCTTGTAGAAACTACACATTTTCTCTCTCTCTCTTTATGAACTGTGAATAGATGCAGTGAATGGTTAAATGCACTTCAATCAAGCTCTGGAGCTTGCATTTACTTACATATTATATGTAAATACATATAAGGCCTCACTCTTGGAAAAGATTCAGATACTCGTTAGCTACCTATATTGCGCACAAAAACAATGAAAAGGATGTGGCTTTCCAAAAATTATCGTAGTCAAGTGCAAAAATATGTAAAATGCACAACAGGGTTGCATAAACTTGCATTTGTGCGGTTTTGTGGTAAATTAAAAAAAAAAAAACAGGAAACATTTATATCTAGTTTCATGTTGTTTTTTTTATATGAAACTGTGAAAACTCATCATCGATCCAAGAAATGCTTAATATTTTACGAGGAGTCAAATTTAAGTTAAAAAAAAAATATGTAAAATATACAAAAACAGAATCAATGAAAAAGAAACTTTAGCTATATTATTTAAGCCAAATCTAGGAAGGATTTGTTTAGATTTATTCACACGACTAGCAAACATAAAACTCTATAATTTTGTAACACAACTTTAGAATAATTTAAAAGATTTTATTTTAGCACAAGAGGGATATGATGTCACCTTAAGCGTTAGACTTTAGCTGGGTTTGTTTACAATAATCCTTAACTTACCCTTTAAATATTTAATCTCAAAGTCAGTATGCAAAAATTTCAAAAACAAAAAATCTTAAAAGATATGTACAAGTACGTACTATGTGATTTCGTACGACCTGAGCATAATACGTATCATAGATCACATTTCATCAAGAAGTTCGTTTATATGCAAGCTCCTTTTTTTAAATTTTTTTTTACCCCCAGCTCCAATTTGAATGTGCTAGAAAGACCAACAAAAAGGACTGCAAAAGCTAAAAAGTTTACATTTTAAATGGCTGCCATGCATAAACATCAGAATAAATATAAAGTAAGAGCTTAAAGGCAATCGGTATACTTTATATGAAGGGATCTAAATTGAACCATGGGATTGGCCATGGTATCAGACAGTCAATTTTTCTTAAGAACGAAACAGGGATTTGAGATACTGCATTGATATAGTGATGATGTTGACGTTGAGATTGTATAGTTTCGCATATATTAAAGGACCGAATGAAAGCACCCTTACAAAACTAAACTCATTGTAATGCAACACCTTTTATTCCATTTATTTGTTGTTTTTTTTTTTCATTTTTTGAGGATACTGGATATTCACTGAAGGATATTAAACACTCCATTCTATTTTATTTATTTTTTTTTTTGACAAAAGAAGACAAAAAAAAAACAAACAAACACAGGAAAAAAGGTTTATAGTGAAATCTGATGTTTTTAAAGGAAATAGATTAAGTAATTAGAATTTGAATCTAAACCAAAAAAAAAAAAATCAAAAACTGTTTAACGCGATGTATGTAAGGTGGGATGTTATAAGGCGTAGCATTTAATTGGGTTTAAAATTCAAATCACTCTTATGACATCATATTGTTAAAATCATCTTGCCGAAGTAAACGATCACTGACAGATACAATAATGGTTAAATAAATTTCCATATATGTATTTATTTTTATATCATCTGCAAAAATAAGAATTCTGCTTTTGCGTTTGCATCATAAAGAAACCTCATTTATAGCTAATGAAAAAAGAAGAGGTCATAAGTGACTATCCTGAGGGATATCTGATATATCAATGAAAGTGTGAAGGCTGTGAATTTATTCTGGTAAGATGTATTGTGTAAATAAAATGAAATCCAGGTGATGAATCTATAAGAGAAAATCCAAACACTTTTAATTTAAACAAGATGATTTTATGAGAGTGCTGATAAAAATATATTTCAGCAAAAATCCGATGTGAGAATATGTACGTAGATTTTTCGTACGTTATATGTTTTGTAAGTTTCGTACGATTGAGATTTTTTTAATTTTCTCTTATTTTATATATTTCACGCTAGCAAAATTTGTTTCGAACACAATACAACCTGACAAAAATTGAAAATGAACAAGTGAAGGTTATGTTCAAAAAAACCCTATAGGTATCAAGTTTCAAGAAAATAGATCGAGCTGTTTTGTAACGTATATCGCGCTCATTTGTATATAAACGCATTGTCCATTATCGGTACGTCAACAAAATTTAGTATGACTTCAAACAACTACCTCACCGCACAAAATTTAAAATTATTTGCTACAAAATACATAACTTCCCAAAATGCAAATCTACCCCTGGAGCTTTAAGTTACATACAACCAAGTAAAACCGAGTACATTTTCGAAGGTCTTATCTTAAATTCAATCCTTATAAGTTGCAATATCTTTTAGAAAAAAAATGACGTGAAACAACTCAACCAATAGTTTGTTTTGTGCACTTAAAAAAAAAATATTCAATCTGTATTTTGCGATTACGATTGACACAAAAAAGACGGGTTTCGACAGCAGCGTTCCAAATAACAATTTTATAAGCAAGTCAAATGTATACCCATACCATCCACATTACCACCTCACTCGCTTAAAACTCACATGTTGTATGTGTCTATTGATTGCGCGCCTTAGGGAATCTATTGGAACAAAATTTGTTGAGGAAAACTTAGGTTGTTTTTGCAAAATGATTTATTGAAATAAACACATCCCTGATAATATGTGGATTCGTGAAAATTTTCTACAAAAACGGAAAGTAATTTTTTTTTGTAAATGGCGGTGTTGTGGTAAACGAAGTGAAGATTATATGTGGTAAAATTATTTTCTCCAAAAGACAATTTTATAATTTTGTATGAAAAAATAACGATGATTACAAAATATGCATTCAACTTTGCTTAAAATTTGTTTTGGCAAACTTGTATCATTTTTCATTTAAATTAAAGTCACTTGGGTTTTAAAAATAGAAGTAAATACCAAAAGGTATATTTTGGTATAAAAAGTTTAGAAAGTTTTGTTGTGTTTTTTTTTTTTAATTTTGTTTTGGGCACGATAGATATTATATTGATGATAAAAGTTTGGTTCCTAACGTAAAGAATTTTCTAAAGAATTTACTTCTCGGTGATGACACAAAATTTAGCACTTAAGTTTGCCTATACAGTTATACATATATAAACCTTTTTTATTTCTCAATTGAAACTCACTCTAGCTTAAACAATCCATTTTCAAGGGTTTCGAGCATACCTACTCTACTCTGGAAATGTTTTTTGTTTATTTTTGTTTTGAAAAACTTTATTCAGCTCTTTAAAATATTGATACATGTTTTTTTTCCCTAAGTTTATCCAACATAAAGATCAACGGTACAAAAATAGTTTTCAATGTTCACTTGATGCCGTTAAACAAGTTTTCGAGAGGTACCTACCTAACATACATTATAGAAGCAGGGAAATAAAATTAATGTTTTAACGATGACTTGACAAAACTTTTTCAATGGGAAGTTTTTCTTTAGGGAAAATGATTTTTGCAAATTATTTTAGTTTTTTTCTTTATTTAAGTCCTTAAGTCTATGTATGATGGTTATTTTTCAGGAGAAAAATTAAATTTAATTTTATGGTTTTTAGTATGAAAACACGAATAGGAAGTATTTTTAAATTTTATGATAAACAGCCTATTCTTATAGACTCGTCGAGTTTAGTGGCAAACTGGGGAAATATTAACTTTCTTGGAACAACAAGAGCTTAAAGGATCTGAGATAGATAGAGATACATACGATAATTTGGAGGGAGTCCGAAAAAGATGATTATGGCTGGCCAAATTGGACAAAACAATCTGCTGAAACATTTCTGTCGATTACATGTTGTAAATTTTAAAACCGACAAGGCAACAGAGGTCAATGGTCTCTTTGTTGAAAAAAAAAATTCTTCGTAATGAAAAGTTAAATGAAAATTGCTAAACTCAATGAATGAATATTTGGGGTATTACTTGCACTGCGACCTTGAGATCTATTGTGCCCTACTAAACTCAATGCTTCTACGATTCTTGATTTTTCGAAATAATGGCTTCAAAATATACATACATACATAGGTTGAAATATTTATGTTACAAAATCGTGAAATTTAAAGAACTCAGTGTCTAAGGTAGAAATTCTGTGAAATTGACTCTGGACAGTTCTTGAAAATTTCATTTAAAAGTTATTCCATTGCAGATTTGTACCAAATTTAGAATAGAATGTCCGAAATGTTATTAAAGGATTATTACTAATTTTTGTAGTATTACTTCGATATTTTGGTATTTTTCTTCTTAAAAGTTATTAAAGATCTTTCTGAACAGACAATTTTGACAATGAAAACATTCCCGGCAAACTTTAAAGGCGACGAAAAAAATTATGAAAAATGTTGTTAACTTTTTGTCTGTTGAATTTGATTCTGAAGTCTAATTTAATTAATAAATTGACGGTTGTTGACACTTGGCATGGAAAATCGACCTAAACAGTAAACAGTTGTTTATTTTTAAATGTTTTTTTTTTTTTTTTTTTTTTTTTGTGGCAATTTGAAGTTATTCTGTATTGTAATATAAATTGATACAAAACTTCTTATGAGCATTATTTGATTTTTCAATATTCAATCTATTATTTTGTTTTCTAAAATTCAAAATTCTATAAATCCATAAATAATTTATTGTTGTGGATATCTTTTTTTGGAAATAATTTAATCAAGGTTTCATAAAACAGTTGTATAAACAATTTCTTTGTACTCAGCATTTGAAAATTTTTAAATACATAAATAGAGAATTTTAGATTTTAAGAAACTAAATTATAGCACATATTACAAAATTATAAACTATAGATTACATTGCAAATTTTAATTACTCATTTTTATTTTCGCGTGTAAGGAAAAACTGATTTTTCTTCGAAAACGAATCAAAATTAACAGTTTTTCAATTTTCTATAATTGTTTTCAATGAAAAGTATAAGTAGTGTCTAACGCACATTTAATACATTGGCCCTTTAACGTTACTATCTAAATCCAATAAACGCACGATTTAATCCTAATCAAAAGATACGTGTTATTCTTTTTAAATATTTATGACAATTATCGGGACCTATTTAAATTCGTAAACTCGTAAGTACAAACTTACAAAACTGTCATTTAAGCCTTTTTTTTAAATCTGAAATGTTTAAGCGTATGAAGAAAATTGAAACTTTGTTATGATGGCTGAGATGGCGACTTGCCAAATGTTATATTTGAGTACATTATTTATTCTCACAAGAACATATTTCTATTGGAGAAAAAATGTTCTACGACAAAAAAAAGCAAATGATATTTTTTTATGTTTGACATAATATACATACATAAAATTAAAAAAAAAACTAAATTCCCTTGTTAATTGCTCGATAAGTTCAAAATACAAACAATAATAATATTTATACAAATATTCCAGATTAAACCTGACCTATGATAATAAAAAATTAACGCATTGAGTAAACTTTATAGATTCTTAAAAAAAAATCTCATGAATGAGATCATTTCACAACAACTAAACTACGGTAGATGATTGATTTTATGGACTAAATATATATTGGATTTAATCGATTTTAATATAGACAAGATACAAAATTAGATTTTAATTTTGCTTTTGTTTTCTTTGAGTCAACAAAAATATAATTTTAATGATTTTTTCGTCAGAAATAAACTATACCTAACAAAAGGCACAGCATGGTGTTTGTTTTTTTGGAAAGTTTTTTTTTTTATATTTTTATATTCATTCATATATATTTGTACTTTAATATATAGACACATACATATTAATTTCAAAAAATCTAATCTTTCATATTTTTTTTTATTTTATTTTTTTTTTTTTTAATAATATGGTGTAAAAAAAAGATAAGGTATACATCAACAAATCCTTTCGTCATAGATATTTAATAAATATAAAATTTCAAATGCTAGTGAAAAAAACGAAGTTGCATTTAATTTACTTATGGAAAATAAAAGAGCATATCAACGGTTAAAGTGCAGAATCTCGTAGGTCGAAAATTTAACTAAAACAAATATGTATATTATTAATGCAAATAAATCACAAAGATTGGAGCCGCATTTTGTCAATTTTAGCGGACAATATTTTTTTGAACATTTTACAGAATAATACACAATTCAGACCTCGTACCATAAATCGTATACAAATTTGGTAGGTTTTTTGTTTTCTGAAAAACATTCAAAAGCGAGTTACGAGGTTCTGCACTTCAATTTTGCGTCGATATAATATTTAAAATTTAAACTTGATAGGGAAGAACAAAATGCATTAAATCTTTATAATTACAGATTAAATGAAATTACATAAGTTCGTATTTTGACATTTGTTTGAAATTTTCAAATGCAAGAGATAAACTTTTATGCATGTGAATATAACGGGTGATTTTTTAGCTGGTTTGGTTTTGGCAACACTGGTTTTGACAGCTGACGTGTGTTTAGTACCTTGTGTCACTGTCAAACAGCTTCAGTTTGGTTTGCAATTTAACCATGGATCGTCTTACAAATGAACAACGCTTGCAAATTATTGAATTTTACTATCAAAATTCGTGCTCGGTTCGAAATGTTGTTTATCGAAAAATTGTGTTCAGCGATGAGGCTCATTTTTGGTTGAATGGGTACGTAAATAAGCAAAATTGCCGCATTTGGAGTGAAGATCAGCCAGAAGCATTGCAACAGCTACCAATGCATCCCGAAAAAGCCACTGTTTGGTGCGGTTTATGGGCCGGCGGCATTATTGGGCCATATTTCTTCAAAGATGATGCGAATCGCAGCGTTACTGTCAATGGTGAACGCTACCGAGCGATGATAACAAACTTTTTTTTGCCCGAAATGGAAGTTCTTGACTTGCATGATATGTGGTTTCAACAAGACGGTGCCACATGCCACACAGCACGCGAAACAATGGCGCAATTGCGAGGCGAGTTTGGTGAACAGTTAATTTCACGTTTCGGGCCGGTCAATTAGCCGCCTAGATCGTGCGATTTGACACCATTAGATTATTTTTTGTGGGGGTATGTCAAGGCTAATGTGTATAGGGACAAGCCCGCTTCGATTGATGCACTGGAAGCCAACATCCATGCATTCATTCGTGAGATACCGGCCGATATGTGTGAAAGAGTATGCCAAAATTGGACTCAGCGGATGGGCTACCTGAGACGCAGCCGCGGTCAACATTTGCATGAAATTATCTTTAAACATTAAATTGCAAGGTTCAAACTATCGATTCAAATAAATATTTCATTCATTTTTTCGAATTTTTTGTGTTTTTTTTTTTTTTAAAGTTCTAAACCTCTTAAAAAATCACCCATTAGCATTAAAAGTATCTACGAATGCCAATAATCTTATTTCTTAAGATAAAAAATTAAAATTTACCACGAAAAAGTCCAATCTGTACTGAAATTATTTTAAGGATTTTCTGAGCAAGTTTAATTTTTTTTGGTAGGAATAGCAACACATGGTACTCACTTCAGCATACAAGCTCTGAGCATTGTTTCATAAAATTTGACAAGTATGACAGGTGACAATTTGTAAAGTGACAATTTTGTAAATTTTTCGAAAAAATATATCCGACAGTTGTCAATATTTCGGATCATAAAATATTTGTTTTCACAATGAACTGTCAGTTATTTTCTGAGAATTATCTTTAATATTCTTTGAGAAATTTTTACTGACAATTTTGTGCATGGGGTAAAAAAAATTACAAATTACATTTATTTGTCATTATTAAGTTGACAATTTTGACTATTGGAATAAGTTTACGAATTAAACAATTTTTTTTTCAAGTGAAAGTGATGACGATTCTGGTGGCCGATTCGTGTTATGTACACTCGACATTGTTAACACTGTATAAATAATGATTTTAATGCAATAAATGATTTTCAATTAAAAGAGATTCGGGTCAAAAAAATATTGTGAAAATATACATTATATATTTTATCGAAAATCGATACTTGAAACAATAAACAAAATACTAATCATTATTTAGATATTAAAAGTTAACTTTTTTCTGCGTTAGTAACGAATGGATAGAGTGTTTCAAAATATTTGATTTAACGTTGCATCAACATTTTGTGCAATCTGATGATATAACACCACTTACACAAGTAGAAATTTACTCGTGTGCTGAAATTATATTTTTCAAACCACAGTGTTTCAAACTTGTTTTGCTTTAGTCTCTGATATAGAATTTTAATTATTTTTTTTAAATATGTACATTCTATACAAATCTTGCATGGGCAAAAACTTTCCAAGATAAAAAAAAGCTTAAAAATGAAGAAAATCCCCCACTACCAAATTTTCATAATAAATGAAGCCACAGAATATGTAGGGGGAAAGTTTTAAAAACTTGAATAAATTTCTTATAAGACCCTTCTAAAGCTTTTATAATGATTATCTTTATTTACCTTCAACTGTTGAAAAAAAAATTAAAAATGAGTTTTTATAGTTACTGCTTTAGAAATATTGATAGCGATTTTAATGTTCGTTTGAGGTTTTTTTTTTAGATAAATAGATCACCAATATTCTTGTAAAGTTTACGGAAGCGTTTTTCCATACCGGGTGATCAATATCTTACAAATCAATGAAATAAACAAATTGTATATTTTCGAAATATTGTCTAATCATCTTGAGATAGAAAATAAAATAACTATTTTTTCAGACTGTTTTCACTGTTTTGCAATATTGTTTGTTACAATACTAAATCTTGAGATGAAAAATAAATAGTTTTTCAAAAAAAAAACAAAAAAATCAAAGCAAAACAAAATTGGAATAATTTCAATTTGTTTAACATTTGAAAATTTTAATATTTAATTTTTGAAATATTAATTTTTTATTTTACGTTAAACTTAAGAATGTTTTTTACAAAGATACATTTTTTCAAAAAAACATAGAAAAAAATTGAAAAATTATTGTTCTGTTTATTTTTTTGCATTACGAATTTTAATATTTTATTATTATTTATTTACTAAATGTAGTCAGTTAGTTCTCTTAGTTTCAGGGTCTTTTTATCTAAAACATGTTCTATTCTAATATTTTCAAATAAATAAATACCAAAAATATACTAAATCGTTTCCAACCCCTTTGAGTTATCATCTTAGTACAAAAGGCAAACAGACAACAAAAGTTTTATTTTAACAAAAAATAAACTTCTATCCATCAAAACAACACAAACACGCCTACACAAATCTTTTGCAGGACGTGTTAAGAATTCCTATCAAAATCTTGACCACTTCACTATTTTGTACACAAAAAAAGTGAAAAATAGAAGAAAAAACCCTTTAATTTGTTTGGACTACCGCCAAAACCCATTTATTCCTTTTTTTTATTTTTTCCTCTAATCCATCAATATATCCTATACCTATACCTAAAATGGTGAATATAATACCTACAACCTCACACACAAGCAAGTATGATGATGTTTGCTCTGTGCATACAAAATATAATACAATTCTTGAAATTCAATCAAGAAACCCTCTGAGCTGTGTTAACCTAACCAAACTAAACCAAATTCATATCATACGATGCCACATTCATACATACATATATAACAACAAAAAATAACATCACATATATCACACATTTTTCCATTAAATTTTCAATCGAATCGAAAAATTTATTTCCATTAGGACGTGCAG
The DNA here is from genome assembly GCA_951394125.1 of Epistrophe eligans. NCBI lineage: Eukaryota > Metazoa > Arthropoda > Insecta > Diptera > Syrphidae > Epistrophe > Epistrophe eligans. Next base: position 6,912,786 of record OX596031.1, on the reverse strand, counting down.
AGTATAGGCAACACAAAAAAAAAGGGATAACAGACTGTGCAAGAGAGGTGAGGTAAAAGAGAAGAAACTGGCTAAAAACCTATTTGCATAACTGTTTAATGCTATAAAAACCACTCTGTAAATCTTTTGCAAGTCAAGCACAAGGACGACGACGAGCGTCAAGGAGGTGAGTGAGTGAGTTGAGTACAAAAAAAAAAAAAAAAAACAAAAGCACTGCATATCCTTTTAGTTAACACACAAAGTGAATGTTTTAAATTCCAGCTCAACCTATCATCCTTTGTAAAGGATACTGCCTGCTTTATACACCACACACACGAAAAAAAGGAGAAAAAATTGTGTTTTAACGACAAAGTGATAGTTTTTAACGCGTTTCAGTCCAGGAACACAAAAAAAAAAAAAAAAAACACACACAAGTATTTGTTTGTATGTTTCCGGTTCAAAGAAAACAATGACTAAAAAAGCAAATGCAAATTCAGGGTTTTATTTTGTTTGCTGCTGACTTACCAAAAGGAAAAGGACACTTTTCCATCATATTTATATTGTTTGTCCTTCTAGAATATGTATAGTAAGTATGATTGTGCGTGTGTCGGTGTTTTTTTTACACACTTTGCAAATTCTCATCAGATAAAAATGAATCACATCGCAAAAGGGATGTCCTGCTCTGGGATATGCTGTTGCTGTTGCTCGTTGCTCGGTCTACTGTGAATTGCTGTGTCACAAAATAAATTAAACAGAGTGAAATATGGATCCTTTCCACTTAGAGAACCATTAACAAGACACATACACCACACACTTGACGAAGAGATGCTTTCAGGGCAAGGATATGACACCTAGAATATATGCAATTTAAGATTAAACACTTTTGGTCAAGCAAGAGATACATTCCGAATCACTGCAATATTTTTTTTTTAATTTTGTTTTACGGTGAACACACACACGAAAAATTGGTGTTGATGAGAATATCCACAAGATCTGAGGAGGGAATTCTTAAATTTTTGGTGGCATATTTTTTTTTAATTTTTAATTCTCAACTCCTAACTAGATACATTAACACTTTTATCCTTTTAAGTCGTATAGCCAAGTAAAAGCAATTTCATTAAAGAACAAAATGGAAGGATGCTACCACCACGATCTTAAGATGATTCCCAGTAAAACTGGCATTCTACTTTTAACTACTTAACGTGATAAAATTTGTTTGTCACTTTTTAATGCTTTTATAATGGTACTTTTGGGTTAAAAAAACATTGTGTGTTAAACACCATTTTTATATTTTTTTGTTAATTGAGTTAATGGAACGTGTTGACTAGAAAGGGATTTCATATCACTCGTCACTGCGCGACATGCCTATGACCTGAATAAGTACAGACAATTTCCGTCGGTCGGTTTAAAGTATATATTTCTGGCAATCCCGAGAAACACATAAACCTATTTTGCTGAAGGCCAGATATCAACTGATTTTGAATCTTTTTTGATAGCAAAGCTTACACAATATTATTTCAAAAAAAAATTCAGAGAATCACATTGTGAGTAAGTGCATGCGCAGCTAAAAGCCGGGTGTAAAATTAGTTGTTTTTTTTTGTTTTTTTTTTAAATATTTTGATAAAATATTGAGAGAAGGATATTTTTATAGTAAAATATGTTGCAGATTTTCAGGCATCATGTTGCTTTGAAAAAGAAGCTTTTTATTTTTAATATTTTGATTTGTTATCATTCAAAAATTGATAATAATAAAAAATGTACATGTTTTATTATTAATAGAATTATTTCCAACTTTGGAATAATTTTCAAGCAAAATAAACAAATAATCTAACTCAGCTGCTATAGGACTCCCATTTAGATGGAAGAAAATATTCAAACAAAAAAAAAAACACCGACGCTCTTTACTTAAATGTAATTGATTTGATAAAAATAAAAATTATTATGCTCAGTTTGTAATTCAAACAATCACATCTGCTGAAAATTTGCAGCCATCACCTAAATAGTGGTCAAATTATTTAGAGCAAATTTAATAGAAATAAAAACATGGTTAAATTTATTTTACAAATACATACACAAACAAAAAAATAACACAGTAAACTTGAATGCTCAATTATCATGAATAGCACTATAAAAAGCTTTGTTTATTAAAATAAATAAATATTTTACTTCAATAAAACAGATATACATTTATTTGTCCATAGATATATAAAAAAAATAAAAATAAAATTATATACACAAACAAGTTAATTTGTTTTTTTTTTTTTTTTTTTTTTTTTTTTTTATTTCAGCTCAAAACCCAAAACCGCTTAGAATTTTTGTTTTTGTAACTTTCCACCCCATCGAAAGTTCAATTTCAACCATTTGTTTTACTGTGGAAGATTAAGGATCTAAAGAGCTTAGTTGAAATGGGACAATAAAGTACACTTTTTTTTATTGCCATTCTTAAACTGAGAGCAATTTTGTAATAGATTCTCAATTATATTAAGGAATGAGGAAATAAATAAAAATAAAATCAATTTAAAAAAAACAGATTTATTTCAAATTATATTATGATATTTAAAGATGATTTGATTTTTTTTAAGACGTTTGGAATCGAAAATAGAAATGGTTTGAGAATATTGGAGTACAAAAAAAGCAACAAATTGATTTTTATTTTTAACGCTGGAATATTTTTAGACTCGCTCGCAAGTGGAAAAATGGTTTGAATATGGCAAAACGAATGTTCTTGAAAATTTAATGGCATAGGATAAAATCGCACATCTTACTAAAGACACTTTGTACACCGCATTTCGCACTTCACACTCGGCAGTTCCCACCTTAAATTTCCCACTTCGTACTTAGCACTCAACACTTCGAACTCAACACTTCGCACTCAACACTTCGCACTCAACACTTTGCACTCAACACTTCGCACTCAACACTTCGCACTCAACACTTCGCACTCTGCATTTCAGACCTCGCACTTCACACTTCGCGCTTTACACTTCGCACTTCATACTTCGCACTCCGAACTGCGCACTCCGAACTGCGCACTTTACTCTCCTCTTTTCTCACTTCACACCTCGTATGTCGTACTTCACACATCATATTTGGAGTTTCGCACCTTACACTGATATCTTTGCTATCTTGAAAATATTGAAAAATTGCACGTGATTGAGTAATAACCAGTGTTATTTATTTTAGAACGCTGTTAAAAAATTACTATAAAAATTGTTTATATTCGCATTTTATTAAATAAGACCATAACAGCCTAAAATACAACCGAAAAAATTAGTATTATTCCTGTTTCATTGCAAAACCAATTTTTTTAAATTACATCTTTTATAGTTTTATTTTTTTTTTGGTTTGTTTCTTAAAAATCATTTAACTCATTGAAATATTTCATATTTCTCATGCAGCACGAAATTAAAATTTTTCTTTTGACCTTGAATTTATGAAAACTTTAAAAAGAACTTTTCAAAAAGTATGTACATATATTCACACCTTAAAATTAATTTAATTTTAAATGCAACATGTTTTCACGAAAAACTTTTCCGTTATTTCTATCAGAGTATTTCAGAATGTACATATACATATATGAATACACGCACCATGAATTTTAATGAATGTTATACATATATACAAAGGTATATATATTTTGGAAGTAGTTTTCGCGCATCATATAAATGTATGCATGAATTTTGATTTTCTGCTGCCCGAAGTTATTTGAGAATCAGTTAAAACTAGCAACAGTTAATTCATGGAAAAAGCATGACTCAGTCGATCCAGTTACATATTATAAGAATACATATATGTGATATATACAGTTATCCAAATTGCAAAAACTGCTGCGTGTATATACTGAGTTGTCCTTGATTGGATTCAATGAATAAAGAAAACATAAAAATGTACGAAAAATACATATCTCATCTTTCAGGGTTTATCTTTCATTTTCTGATGCTGTTTTCCTTTCAAGCATGGAAATGTATTTTGTTTGCTGCAGCTGATATACGAAAAGTATAGTTAACGTCATCGTTTGTTGTTCGTTGTCGTCCTTTTAAAATCGCAATCAGCCATTTGATATAATTCGCTCTTAGATGAATGTGGTGGGAAACAGACACAGGTGTTTCAGCTGACAGACGTGCATTGCCATATATGTAGATCACTTTGTCAAGTAGACACTTTGTCTGTGTCCTTGTGTCCTCCTGCACGTATTCACGTATATTTCACATTCTATTTGAATTGTGTATAAGAATATGATGTGTGCTGTCATGTTAAATATGGTATCTGTCAGGATTGAAAATTTATTACAATGCCCAAAATATGATTAGATTGAGGGTTATAACTTTGACAGGTTATATACAATGGTGAGACAATTTGAATCATACATCAAGTGATATGATTCACTGAAGATGGCACAGATGTACGATGTACATTATGTATGTACTTAAACTGATGTGATTGCAATATAAGGTTTCTAGGATACAAAATTAGAACGATTGTTCGATTTATGATTGACAGGACTTAGGAAAATTAATAAGCAAACTTTAATTAAGATTAAACTACCTACCTAATATTAAAGAGTGTATATGGGAATACATAAGTAAATGCGTTTTATATGAAACAATAAAAAAAACACGTATACGCCACAGTGCCTGTTTTATACAAAAATAGCGCAGTTTGTAAGAAAAAATTTTAGAATAAATCTGGGGAAGTTGATTGCTTTAGGATATGATTTCTCACAATTCACATATTGACCCAGATATTTAACCCAAAAAATAGTGTCAGATTCAATAGCAACTCACAAAATAAGCTTTGTATTTTATTTTAAATTTTAAAGTTTTAAAATAGATGCAGAAGAAAAAAAAAATTAAACTGAGTATAGAGAAACGAAATACTGCCAAAAATCAGTGAGATGAACCCCTTCCCTTTAACAGCTGTCCGTCTTGATTCAAAATTGTATTTGTTTAACAGTTTGAAGCTTGTACATGATGTTTTTTGCCTTGAATTTTCAATACTCTTTGTTGACCTTTTTAAATTAAATAGAAAGCTAAAAAGGTCAAAAATACAAACAATCCACCTAAAACAATTTGCACATATTTCTACATATAAACACCTCAAATATTTACATAAAAAAATATTTTCCCATTCAAACTTTTCTTTCAAATTTAAATTCACACATTCCAAAAAAAAAAAAAAATTAATTAAGTTTTCAAAGTAAATAAAAACTTAAAGGTTTTCCCAATTAACTCAGCAAATCAAACTTGTGTCTACCAAAAGATTAAGGTAACATTTTCAACATACCACATACATACCTAATTATAATATGTAAGGAACCTTTTGTTTAGGTATTTTCCTTAAATTAAAGGACTAACCATTCAACTTTGGTCACAATTTGAATAAAAATCCCATAATTTGTAAGACCTAACGACTTCCTTTATCCTTATTATTATTATTATTATTATGATTATTTTATATAATGTGTGTAATTGTGTGAATGTGTTTAAGTATGTGAGGGTTTGCCGCTTTTTATATATATCATGATTCTATGGCTTTGAATATCGTCTGGCACATGTTGGATTATTATACAAGACCTAAAACGTTATGGACCTTCTTAAAAAAAATACATATATATATTTAATTCTAACCATAAAAGAATCCTTGAGGGTTGTTCTTTAACACATTAAGCTAACCCATGAGGTTTGCTTAATAAAAGTATTTAACACACACAATAAAGTAGACGTTTATCTGTTGCAATAACGTATAGACTATCCTCTTTCAAGAAGGTCTATTGAGTGTCTTAGCTGAAGGGTTTGGCGAATTAATGTTGGTTGTATGAGCGGGGTAGTGTCAGATGTTATAGAATGAGTACCTTTGTCAATGGAAGGAATATACATTTATGTATTATCTTTATAGAAACTTATCAATTCCAGGAATTTCTGCTGAATTCTAAGTCCCTCTTATTTAAGTGTTGTTCATTTTAATAGTGGCGTAACATCACATTTGTTTTAAGTGGGTGGAAAATTTAAATTTTTGTTTTAGAGAAAAAATGAAAATTCTGGGAAAACAAAAAATTATTTTTTTAAATAGAATTTTATTCATAGTTTCCCTTTTTTTGAGGAGAGATCATCACGAATGTAAATTTTCTGGATGAAAAGCGACGTATTTCAAGATGTTTCCTTAAAGGTAAAACTCTACCATCTTTCTAGATGAATGGGGGTATTATCGAAGATTTTGTAGGAAGTCTCTGTACAAACATATAATAATTATTTAAATTATTAAAATAAAATAGACAACGTACAAGTCAATCGATAGTCAAATTGTGTTCCCATTTCAAGTCTTGAATGATTTTTAATTACATTTTATAAAAACTTGACCCATTCTTAACAAAAAAGGAAAAAGGCAGTGTTAAAAAATTATTTTCTGGGCTAAGAAGGTATCAACTTATGGTACATTATTTAATAAAAATTAAAATAAAATTCATAACATTTTTTTTTTTCATTTATTTTTTTTTTTTGCACGAAAAAATATTAATGAGTAATTTATTAAGTTTGATTTTAAATATGTAACTCAAATAAAGCTTTAACGTTTAAGTAATTATAGAGAAATTATTTTTAAAACGAATAAAAATTTCATTGTAAACTATATTGATGGTCATTGCAAAGTAACTTAAGGCTTTATATAAATATTTTAACACCTTTCTCCAATAAATCTGCAAAAAATAAAAACAAAAAAAAAACAACAATATTACACTGTTATGACCTGTGCATTAATGAGCGAGTAAATATTGAAAAGTTATTAATTTTATTATATGTGCGAAATGCACTTTGGTAACGGATTAATAATAAAAATAAAAAAAATTCATGGTGTATAAAATGTGTTGAATACCTATAAAATTTCTCTGACATTTTATTGAAATAATTCTCAGCAGGAGGTAGGTACTTTTGAATTTTAGCAGCAGGATAGCAATTAAGTGTGGTTAACAAGGATTAAATTATTTTTCGATGGAAAAAAGTCAAAACTGCTTTTGTTTGTTTTTTGAAATATTTATATAAATTATTTCCAAAATTTAACACCTTTTATTTTCAAATTAATCAAATACCTACCGAAAAATTAAAAATTGATTGGATTACCAACGCTTAATGGCAAATTTGTTTTCCATTTTATTATATGATGTTCGTTTTGTATTCTCAATTGATTGAAAGAATTTTAGGTTAAACTTTATTAAAACAAAAGTACACAATAAAATAAAATGCACAACTGCGTCGAACGAAATTGATCTTATGTACGATCTGAAGAAACTGATGAAAGAAGTAAATTAATTATGGTAGCCTATATTTTATGCCAGCTGCTAAAAAATGTATTTTAATTTATGGTTGTATTATTTGAGTGAACATCAAGAGTATATAGCACAACTGTAATTTTCATGACTGTTTAAATGTATAATTTCAGAATAGACAGATAGATGGGTCGAATTGCGAGACCCACTTTTTTTCGACTTCGCTAATATAAGTTCGATAAAAATATCGAGTTCGATTTTTTGTACGAATTCATAACTTGTCATAAAGTACCTACTTACAAATACCTATTGTATAGGAAGTACAAATTTGACAAGTGAATAAAATGTTTTAGTTTGAACTCCTTAAAAACAAATTCGGTTTTGATTCAAAATAGCTTTTTACGGCCTTTAGTCCACAAAAATTTTTTAGGCGTTTCGTCCCGGCGAAGTCTTCTACTTGGCTGATGTATTTCAGTAGTATATAGAGTTTGTATTATTAAAAAAAAAAAAAAATTCGGTTTTGATTTTTCAAATTCAAAAATGTTCTCGAAAATTATCAATTAATTTCTCGTACAACTATATGCTCAAGCTTAGAGTTATCTTAAATAATTATTAGATAACTGATTAAAACTTGATCCTAATTTAAAAGTAAATCAGCATAGAATTCTCAAAATAAAAAATTATCGAATTAAAAAAAAATATATTTTTAAAAATAAGGAAATACTTCTAGAAGCTAGTGCTAGTCAATGCGAGTATAATGAAATTGAAAAAAAAGTTCTTTATGAAACCTATACCATACCTAAGAATATTAAGGTCAAGGAATAAAGTCGAGGAATATAAGTTCAAACAAATATAGATTTTCCTAATCTTATATTCATTTATTTAACCCTACTTTTGATTCTTCCCACATACTCTATTACTTCTCCAACACCAGTAATCTATCAAAATAATACCATTTCCTAGAAAAGATATCCCTCATTCGATAGAAATACTGTTCAATAGCAATTGTGACACTAAAATATGAAAATTGATTTTTATCAATGTGGCGACCAAAGAAAGTACATTATATACATAGTTGATGTTCTTCCAAGTGCGTCATTTACGGTTTTTGCCGCTTTATTGTGTATATATTCTTGTGCATTTACAGACATGAATATGACCTCCATACATTCTTTATATTTCAATAATAAACACAAAAACCAAATGTAACGATTTTACCATTCGTTGAATTTATCATGAATGTCCTTTTCCTCTATACATATAACGACCCTATTTTAAAAAGACAAACAAAAGATTGACAATGAACTTCAATTAATTTCATCAAAAATCTTCTGATAATAGTAACTTTGCTTAGAGTCAATTTGTTTTCATTTGAAACCTGTTGTTCATTCATTGTGCACTTAATAAATAATATAGTTGATATGTATTCTACCTTAAAAGATAATTAAATATATCTCTCTTCCTCTCCATCAACCTCTTATGAAACTACATATGTATACATACAGTTATTAATTGAAATAACATAGTTTGTCATAAGACGTAATACGATAAGCTTTGCGGTTTGAAAATTTCAACCAAGATTTTCCCATAAATGTCACTTTAATTTGACCATTTGCAATGAAGGTTATACAGTTAAGACCAAAGGATAAACTATTCACAAATTCACTTGAGAACTTAACTATAACTTGATTAAATCTCCATTGACAACGGACAACGTACACAATACCATAGTGAGTTATATGTAATGCAATGTGACAGTAGCAGAACATGTAAATTGTACACAATGGTGCATTATGTTACCTAACTAATTTCTGGAATTTCAATTCGTTCATAATTATTATTTCTCTCGTGTAAATTTTAGAAAGCCTCAAAGCTTGCAGGATGATTAATTTAAATAATTCAACTGACTCAAACTGAATGGCAATTTATATAATGTGAAGGATTCGAATGTTATATACATAATGTGGTAGTCTGTTATGGTTATATTGATTGGTATACTTGATGGTAACTTGGAAATAGCATTCTAACATTCTAATATCGAAATGTGTCAGAAAAATTTGATTAAATTACAAGGTTGAATTATATTGTGTTTTGTGGAATTTGGTAAATATTTGGTGTTTCTGATAGTTTAAAAAAAAAATATTTACATTTTCAATATCTTCATTTTAAGGTTAACATTTTATGACCCAAAATAACTATCAGTTGTGGAAATAATAATGAACGTGGCAGCTTTAATAATTCCTTGGGGCAAATCTGAATAAAAATTAGTCCCCAAAACTTATAAAGTAAAGTAAAATAACAGGATGCATACAGTTACTATTTTTTGTCATAGGCCAAACATTCGTATGACTCACCTAATTCGTACAGATTGAATATGAATAACAAAAATACAAAAGCCATTACAATCCTTCTTAAAAAATGACATAACTGCCAGAAAAGGACTTACAAAAATAAAAACATGATTTGTATTTGGAAGAAAATTTCATTTGACAATTTGTCAAGGTTCTATATATTCCATCTATCACAAAAATTCGCTTGACCTGTCAGCTGCCACTACACTAGTGGTATTAGTATTGTATGTTTTTTTGCTGATAAGACCAGCACCAACCACACATTCAATTTTAATGTTATCGAAAATCTCAAAAACAAATGAATTCAAAATGAATTTTAGTCGGAAATAAATTTGCAATCCCAACTATGGAGGGTTAAAAAAACATTTAAACAAAAAATAAATACTTCCATCATTCACAGAGACAGGGTGACAGTTAAAAATACAACAAAAAAAAACCTGACCATGTTGAATGAAGATAAACCATCAAAATGTTTTCACAAAATTGAGAGGATACATTTGGCTATATTTTAATTCCTAGTTTTTACTTTGTATATAAACTATAAGGGTCAGTTTTGTATTTGCAAAAAAATAAAAGAATTTGACGGTTGGGCCAAGATTTGAGATATGCATACAAATCATGGAAAAAATGTAAACATTCAAAATGTAGACACACTTAGTCATCTGGGGTTTATTTTATGTTCCAATATAATGAATGTGGTGTATGTTCCGTCAAATGTAATTTCAGTTTCGAAGCAGATAGTTTACCAAAATTAAAACTTAAAAAGTGTTAATTCTTTTTAAAGACAGTGTGCCCTTGCAGCAAATCCGTTCAACCCGTCTTTGGACTTTAAACATTTGTTTTAATTGCATGCTGTAAAAACAATGGAAAGTGGAAAATGTATATAGTACCTATACAACAATAGTTTGTAGGATTATATATCTAGATACAATTTGCATGGTTGAAAGGCAAGAGATTGATTGTGTTTGTTATTTTTTGTAAATTTAGTTTCAGCAAAAAACAAATCACAATATAGCAATGATGGTATGGTGTTATTCAATATTGTTTTTTTATTTTTCTAACAAGAAAAAAAAATATGACGTGCGTTGGGCTTTTATAAATGAGAGAAAACATTTGTTCGGTGAGGGCAGATTTTTTTTTTTATGGGAAGTGAATTTGGTTTTAAAATTAATTGAATAAAAATTCAAATTCGCACTACCTTGCTCTTTTTTATGATCATATATTGTGGTTGTAAAGTCTGAATATTGTAAACCTATTCATCTGATTTAAAAAAAAAAATAAATAAGTTATGGTAGCCTCTATATTTCCGAAAAAGTATGGTTTAGTTTATAAGGCAGAATTATGTGAGTACATAGAAATGAAAAATAAGTCCACCATATTACATTTATGTATGCAAATATGCATGCAGTTTAAGCTGAAAAATTATTAAAAAATATCAATATAATTATAAATAAATTGATTAAATAGCTATTGAATTTGTTTTCACACCAACGCAATGCATACACTTTCTGATTTCTTTACCAAATCTAAAATTTTGAGAAAAAATTTAAAAACATTTTTTTTTTAATTAATTTTGTAATTATTTTGTTATTTTTAAGTATTTATTGTTTATCAATGCAAAGTTTAAAAACCAATTTAGAAAAATCAGCTACTACTCGTATTTGAAATATCGAATTTCCAAAAAATAATTTTTAGTTTGTTTTTATTCCAATAATTGTTTGATTTGAAAATTTTTATATGCAATATTATTTGATTGTATTGCAAACTCTTTTCTAAAAAAATTGAATTCAAATCTGTTAAATCAATCCCAAAATAAAAAAAATAGTTTCCTGAGAGGTTTTGTTAAAATTATCTTAGGGTAAAATTTGTTCGAGTTAAATATAGTATATTGTATTGAACAAGATACATATATAGATTTTTGACAGTTGTTTTGCAAGGTATCTACCGTTATTTCGGCTACAAAAATAATTTTTTTTTTAAATCTGTTAGATAATGTTAAAAAACTTGTTGCCAAAATTGGTAAAAATACATCAAGCCGTTTTCGAAATGTTTTAAAAAAATTTAATTTTCTTAAATCCAAAAAAATATTTTCTTAAAAATGTTCGAATAACTTATTAAAACATTTTCTCAAAAAAATGTATACCTAATGTTTAAATGTATTATGTATAATGTATAAATGTATCCGACTTTCATTTTTCTCGAAAACGGTTTAGTAAAAAAAAAAAAAAAACGTTTTAGGGGAGGTGCCATTAAAAACAATTTTTCGGAATTTTATTCACCAAGTGGAAGTGATGTTTTAAAAAATGCATCTGTGGATGCATTTTTAAGAAAAATTAGATCTTTCCTAAAATTCTGAAATAATTTATATGGTAAGTATCTTCATTTTTGGTACTAAATTAAAACAAACAATGAAAAAAAGGTTTCAGGGGAATGCCCAAAGATCGTTAGCTACCAACCTTTAAGAAAATTGGGCCACCCGTTCAGGCTGCAGCTGAACGGACATACAGATAGACGGACAAAATTGCAAGGTCCACTTTTTCGACTTCGCTATCATCGTAATGTCAAGTTTGATCAAAATCTCGAATTAAATTTTATTTACGAATTCATAACTTGCCATATATGTATGTACATATGTACATAACTATATACCTATGATCAAGATATAAATTTTTTTTTCAATATGTCTCTGACTGTAGCTTTACAAGATGATATAAATAATTTTTTTTTTATTGCTGTTCCCATAAAAAGTAACCCATTTAAAATCCTCTAGAAACGTTCTTTTGCACTTAAGTAGTCTTTAGTCTTAAAAAGATAAATTAACTTCTATTTCCTATGCAAGCATAATTAATTAATACTAAACTTAAAAAAAAAAACAAGAATTCAAACAGCGAACATCACGAACTTCAATTTAATTAATGTTATCCAAAAAAAAAAAAAAAAAAAAAACAACAAACACAAAATTGCAAGTTTTCGTAACTGTAAGTTATTAGACAGTGTGAAAAACCAAAATAAATGAATCCTCCTGTTTCGCATTCTTATACATATCTACAAATAGTACATGTTGATAGTAGAGTTGGAAAACAAAATGAAGGATTTAATTAATTTACTGAAAATAATCCGCAACCACGAGCAAGGATAAAAGTTGAAAATACATGTATAAGTAGATAAAAAAAAAACATTTTCATTTTCAGACGCATCTGTAATTAAACACAGACAGTATAGTGGAATAATTTTGTAAATGCATTCTAAACTGTGGTCTTACAAGAAAGACATTCTGAAGTAAGATGAATCATTAAAGAAAAAATAGTCATTAAATGTATGTATAGGTACTGTAGATGCTCTGAATTTGTGTATATTTTATCTACCGAGAATTGCAAGGATATCTTAACGTGCAGAGGTTTAAAAAAAATATAATGTTCTATCTTCTATGTTCGAAGGAAATTCCCACAATAGAAAGGAACAATAGAAATCGTAAGAACAAAGCAGCAGTACATTTTATATTCACAATATAGTTTATTCACGATCTATCCAAGAACGAACACAATTACCACATCAATTCGAACGGAACGTATATAGGTTTTACAAATTATGTATATCAACCACGCAATTATTTTATATCTATCCACCTACTCACAAGCTCATTGTATGAGGCTTGAACGTGTTTCAAATTATGCCCAAGTGCAGAAAGACATAAAAAACATTCTTCCAGACAATTGTCTGCATTAAACGCATCTATATTCAGCAAAATGTATGCTCACTTAAATACCTAGCAATACAATATGTATGCGGATGGATGAATTCTTTGGATGCATGTTAAGGGGTTGAGGCGCCATAACCATATCATAGAGACCAGCAGGGATATAAATCAGTCGCTAACTCTTCTGAACCTGAAGAAGAACTGGAAATGGAATATGTATGTACACACATATGTATTGTTTGTTTTTATATCCTTAATGCAGCATGGCACGGCAGCTGGAAATGAAAATTGAAATTGGATTTATTATAATTACTTTGCAACACAAACTCGCATCAATATAAATGAAACGGTATTGGCTCCCCAGGACAAAACACACACCCAACACGTTTTTTTACCAAAAATAACGTACCTATAAAATAAATTATTTCTGAATTTTTGAAAAACTCTCATTTTTCTTAAAAATGGCAGATTACAAAAAAAAAACATTACTTTAAGCTTCGATTTGATAAAATTCCAAGAAATGGAATTTTTTCACTAAACCGTTTTCGAGAAAAGTGAAATTCGAAGGTTTTAGTAAATGTTGTTCTGGAAAAGTTTTTTGAAAAGTTTAAATAATATTGTATTAAATTTTTTGAATTAAAAAAACTTTTGACAAAATATTAAATTTAAATTATTTTAAATCCGTACACATTTTTTTTAAGCAATATTTACGAACATCACATTTTTTTCAATTTAAAATTCAGTTTGATTTTTTTTTAATTTAAGCAATCTTTTTGTAAAAAAAAATCGAAAAATGGTTATGGAATCAAAAACGATTCAAGTGATTTTAATCACTATTTTTAAGGAGAATATTTTAAAAACTTTTAAAAATTGTATGCCAAAATGTTGAATATGGTTTTTTTTGGAATTATAGAAAAGCTTTAATTTTTTTTATTGAAAACTTAACAATTCGAAAACAACCTTATCGATTCTTCTTAAACTTGGCAACCAGCAGTATTTTAACATTATCTAGCAGATTTAAAAAAAAAAATATTCTTTTAACCAAAAATAATGTTACCTATCATTCAGGTACTTAAAAACCGTTGTGGAAAATATACAAAGTAAACTACGTTTATAGCAAGAATTGATTAATAGAACCCGCTCCGGTTTTTAAGCGAACCTTATCGGATTTTTGTTTTGTTGCGTTGTATGACCCCTAAAATATGTATAACATCAAAAAATTATCATTTTAATTCAAATCAAAATCAAAAAAGATTAACTGCTCATTTCAATTTAGTCCAATCTAAATTTAATAAAAATCCAATAATTGATTTCGCAATGAAATATGTTTATATTTCAATAGTTTTCCACTTAATTTTATTTTCGTTTTCTCTTAAAGGAACCTTGCCATTTTATTCTAATTTTATTTTACAGTTTCAACTTTTTCAAATTAAAAATTTATTTTGAAGTTGAGTTTTTTTTTTTATTATGCGCGAATTTTTGTTAGTGATGTTTTTATATACATAGTTAAGGTTAATCCATTTATTGAAATACAATTTGTGTTCCTGTGAGAGTTGTTTCCTGGAATGGGAAACATAATAATAAATGCACAACTATTTTTTTTTTATTGCTATTAAATTTCATTTTTTCAATATACTAACGGCACTATTGCATTGCATAATATACCCAGTGCCATCTGGCTTGTGCTAAAAAAAAATACATGACTTCCATTGCCGCAATATTCTTTTGATTTTTTTATGAATAAAGAAACAAAACCGACAAATATTTTTTCATATACCAATATAGCCTAAAAGTATATTTGTGTCCATTAATTTACCAAAGTGTCTTGGGAAATCGATGTCCTTTGCAGTTTCAGCTATAAAAATTGTAAAAAAAAATAAATCACGTTAATCTTTTGATTTATTGCGAATGTTTAAAATTTCATTTTACTATACTGATCGATTTTTTATTCGCAAAGGACTTTTAGAAGGTAGGTGTTTTTTGAAACTATTTCAATTTAAAATCAAATCGAATTTAATTGAATTGAAAATCAGTAAAGGTATGGATGGACTGGACATTTGGAATTGCAAAAAAAAATAAATATAGGATTATGGTTGTAAAAATGTATTTTTTTGACATTACAAATTTTCAGGGAATTTTTTGAAGACAAATAGCATCACTAAAATAAAATTATATATCAAATTACAATTACAAATTCAAATCCAACATATTTTTGGTGTCAAAAGATTCTCCAAAGCTTAACAATTCCCCACCCAACACAATTAAAAGACAATCTTCCATCGACACGAGTCTATTTATACATATCTTTGGCATTTTGTCACACAATGGTTGCATCAAATTGCGTAAAGCCTCAAAACAAAGGATAATTCAGCACCATGTTGATAAATTTGTGTTTGGCGTTAAAGTGAAATTAATTCAACCACATGCTGTTAAACCAATAGGTCAATTTTATAACCTTATTTTTTTTTTCAATGTGTTTTCGAGACTATATACCCAGAGGGGCACAAACTTAGGGGGTTAAAAATATCAGCCTATAAGCTCATTCCATGAACCGCATGCATGCGGTATTGAATTTATATCTACTTCGATTTATATTCTGCTCTTGATGGACGTGGTATTGTTATGTTAGACAGAATTTGAAGGCCTTTAGGGGGAATATTGGAATGTTAACGCGTATGGCTGGGATTTTTGATAGGAACAATGGAAAAGGATGGTTATGTTGGATTTTGTGTAAATTAGTATGTCATGTTCAGATTAACGATGAAATTTTATAAAACATAATTTTTTTCTTAATGAGTAACAACGACTGAAACGAAATTTTGTTTTAAAATATTTAAAATTATTTTTGAAGTTAAAAATTCGTGTGTGTTTTTATTTTTGTCTAACCTAAACAGATAAATTTTATTCGACGATAATCGACCTTATATTTATTTATAATAAATTAAATTCACCTCGATTACATAATCCTGTGATTGAGCTGCGTATAGGGAATCAGACTAAATGTTGATATTTTAAGTATTCACAAAGTGTCAAAATTGAGTTTGATTCCCTACGAAGGGAATTCTGTAATTGGGCTGATTATTTTTTTGCTTGATGGGTTTCAATCAATAATTTAATTTTAGACCAGGAGCTATCCCAAATTTTGGAAGGGGATGTACCTAAAGATATGCTTAGCTAAAAAATGATATCGAACAAAAATACAAGCAGGTGGAGGTTAGGAGTTGCGATTTTTACTTTGGATTCTTTTTTTTTTTGGTTCGTAATAAACTGGCTCTCATTTTATTTAGGAAATAAAAATTTTAAAAATGTGTTGTAAATTGCATTAAAACAAATTATTGAAAGATAATGGCTGAAAAAAACCACAAGGATCCCAAATTTCAAAGCAATTTATTCGCAGGAAGAGGAAAATTGGTTTATCAAACAATGCTACAATACCGTGAAACTATTGAAAATAAAAAAAAAAAAACCGATGGTGTCTCAAAACGTGACAAGGATAAAACATGTGAATGCTTTCAATGTTGAACCAAAATTTCAGGTAGTTGCAGTTTGAATGCGGATATATGTGTGCAATCGATTGCACCGATTTTCCTAGGAATTTCGGCTTTAGCCAAAAAGTCACGTGCTACTTGCAGCCTTTCCTCGTGCAAATCAAAATGACAGAACACAATTAATTTAGGAGTTGTGACCTGCTCGACCTGCTATGAAGGAAGGATCACAATTTCGATTATTTTAGTGACTCTCCCAAGTTGTGACTGATGTGAGGAGAATACGAAAAAGTTACAAAATAATTCCACAAAACCACGGGAAGCAAATAAATCTACAACAGATATGGCAAAAACAACAACTGATGACTTTATTTCTAATTATAAAAATATAATATTTTAATGTAACTTTTCTAAAAGCAAAACCCAGTAAAAACAATTAAACTGCTTTAATGTGTCAAAAAGTCATAGCGACATACATCTACCCAACTCACCATACCACCTACAACATACAACCACATCCACACTTCATGCTGAGTTGCATATGAAAACATCAACAACAAGATTAAATAATGAACAGCACCAATATATGTTAAATGTATGTATGTGTGAGCTGAGACAAGGACGAGTATGACTATCCATATCCAATTATAGGTGACCATCCTTTTTGGATTTTGCATTAGCTTCAAACTGAAAATTTAGGTAAGTTTTTAAATTTTTAATTTAAAATCCTTGTGTAACTTGCGGCCAAGACTCCTTTTTCGAAGGTCAATTCAGAAGATTCATGAGCTGATTTTTAGGTTTAACTGTTTTACAACAAATAAATTTAAAATTACATTTTATTAACATTTTATTAAAATTAAACGAAATAGGCCCGAACATCACAATGCTGTCAAAAACTTGGCAAAAATAAACAAAATAATCTTTTTAAGACGTTTACTGAAAGCGAAACTCCTGCCATATAATACGCAAAACATGAAAAACAACTCTTTTAAAATAAACATATTATAATATGAGCTGTCTCCGCCCATCTTGTTTTCCATTACACATTGCATACGGTTAAACCTGATATTAGTTAATGGTTAAATGGACCTCATACTCTTTTAAAAAAATGTTTAATCTGTGCCAGACAAGATTAAAAAAGGAAAACAACATGACTTTATAAATTTTTGATACATTTTAATAGTCTACAAGGCATCTTAAGTGTGTGTCTGATTTTTAAGGTTACCTTAAAGATCCTTGAAATCAGTTTTCTTTTCTTCATCTCATTTTTAACTTAAGGAAAATTATTCACCTTCTTCTTTGAATATGTACTTATATTATAAAATGGTCACCTACACCATACCATATGGCACAATATATTTACTACTTCACACCAAACACGCAAAACATTATTCCCACTGGAATTATGCATAAATCAGATTTTTGCTGAATATATCCTGGATCCTGCCTTTATGCTCTTTGGTTTTCCGTCGCCCAGC